>VZTO01024665.1:14646-32324 GCA_013400615.1 Syrrhaptes paradoxus
ATGAGAAAAAACTTCTTTACAGTGAGGGTGACAGAGCACTGGAACAGGCTGCCCAGAGAGGTTGTGGAGTCTCCTTCTCTGGAGACATTCAAAGCCCGCCTGGATGCGTTCCTGTGTGATCTGATCTAGGTGTTCCTGCTCTGGCAGGGGGATTGGACTAGATGATCTTTCGAGGTCCCTTCCAATCCCTAACATTCTGTGATTCTGTGATTCTGTGATTCTGTGAGTTCTGTCCTCTCACAACTGCATTTTAAAAGGAATTGGAAATGATGTTTTCTTTAAAGAGAGAGGCAGATTGCTAATCCCACAATAAACTGCAATGGGCGTTGTAGGACTGGCTGATAAAATGCTTAACTAGACCCATGGTGAAACTAACAGTTCAAATGAGCCCTGATTATTTACTCCCCAAGTAGCTAGGGTCCTTCAGGTTATTACTTTTTTAACTAAACACTTATCTAAAATTCTTAAAGAAGTAAGGATTCATGTTTGGTGGGTTTTTTCTTTTTTGTTGTTGTTGGGGTTTGGGGTTTTTTTTGTTTGTTTAAGTGTTGTAGCAGTTTATGTGCAACAAAAAAGGGTAATTTATTACAAACGAACATAGGCCAGAATATTTTTCCATGGGGTCTTATTTTCCCTGCTCTCCCAAGTCTTCTCATATGCCTCGTCATACGCATATGAGGGGGTCATCTGCCCCAAAGGCAGAGTGTGCTGTAAGTAAAAACAGAAAAACAGAAGTGAAAAGAAATAAAAAAATTGTTCCATCACCATTCCCACCTCCTAGGAAACCTACAGAGCTTTAGGAACGTCTCTGTACTTTTTCATGTCAGACAATTCTCAAGTTGCATCTATAACATGCAGTAAACTGTCTTCATAACTAACTACAGCCTATCTGAAAGGACATCATCTCCATGCCAATGGCCCAGAACGACCAAACCAGAGAGTTTCCAGCAAAATACACCACCAGACTTTGGACCAAGTTGAGTACTCAGTCCACAGTATGAAACACTGATGAGTTACTTCATGGTCATATAATGTTTAAAAATATACTATTTTATAGCAAGGCTATTAAAAATACATTATTTGATAACAAGGCTATTGTTATCATATAACAAAAGGGTGATCAAAATCATTACTATGAAATACATCATCAAAAGAGTTTTCTGCAAGAAAGTCATAGCGCAATGATTGGAAAAAATGACAAGTAATCCTGGCTGCTGGATTCTCACTCTGACACAATCATGCAACAAAAGCAAAAAGACAAGAAACGGGAAACGGACTTTTGTTCTACTCAGGAAAAACTGAGGAAACTTCAGGACTGCAGATTAGGCATTAGTCAAGAGCAAACTTTGCATGTTGGCCTTTCAGTAGTTTATTACACTTCTGCTTGAAATATGTAATTTTCTCTTAGCTTCCAACTAGCACTACACACTAGCACAACCATTAGAGTGCTATAAGCTAAGTATTATAACCAGTGCACTACCTTCTCAAACAATCATGTATTTTCAGCCTTTAAAGGAATGTTAGTTTTCAATGTCCAACCAGAATGTCTGATGCTAAACAAAAAGTATCCTGCCTCTGAACTATTTTTCAGAGTGCAAGAGAAGGGTCTTTCAGTCTTGGGGAGGGTAAAATGCACTGTGGGCTCAATTCCTACATTCAGACATCAGAGAAGAGCTTTGAAATCTCCTTGTGCTCTTCAGTAGACATTGTCTGGTGATGGCTCTTTTTACCATCACATTATAGGAAGCACTTTCAGGTTTGTTTCCTTTGTACACTTTGATGCCAGAATCCACCCATTCTGTTTCCCCAAGAGAGGATACAGAACCCCTGCAGATGATACCCGAGGAGCCTGGCTCACTTGCTGCCACAGCCATTACTTACTTCTTGTTTGCAGTCTGAAAGTGAACAGTCATTCTGGAATAATTCTTATCCTTCTGTTTTTCTCTGGTGGCAGAGGTAACAGTGAGGTCTCCAAAGAGGTCAATCAGCCACGTTAGCCGGGCAATTCCACTGAAAGCTGGGAATCCTGTTTTGTTTTCATCGAGGACACTACCTGGTGAAACAGCAACAGAAAGTTTTGAGAAATGGGAAAGAGAATAATTCATAAGAAATGCTGAAGAAACTGTGGTGTGGCAGGCTCAGAGACCAGGATGTAGGAAGGTCATGAGTGGATGTACCGAACAGGAAAGCCAACAAACACGGTCAACTTTGAAATGGATCAGCTGGTGAGCTATGACAGAGAGGGCTGCACAAAGTCCATACACAACAAACCCTTCAGGACATGTTGAGGACAGGAGGGCGTACGTGGATTCAGTAAGGGAATAAAGCAGGGAGAACACAATGGCTTGAAAAATCTCTTCCTGCTCTTCTGGGGCCAAACATCAGTAAGGAAGACTAAAAGTCCTTGCTAGAAACTGAGAACCCTCCTCAGAGCTCATCCTCTTCTCTGAGACTAATATGAATAAGAAATTGTTCACTACCACCAAAGTACAGAAGGGAAGAAGAAGTGCTCTGTCCTCCATACAACAAGGCATGGACTTGGGTTCTTCATCAGACAGCAGAAAGAGATTAGCACAGCAACAGCCTGTAGAAGACAACTGTTAAGGCAAAGGTGCTTTCTAGACAGTTCTGTAATTTCATGGAAATATCCAGAAGTGGTATTTGTGTCTCTGGTCAGTTTATAGACAGACTCTTGTCTGAAATGACTGAATGAAGCCTGGAAGGACTGGCATCCCTGTGGAGCTGGCAGACAAACCCAGAGGGACTTTGATTTCCTCACAGCTACTGACCTGTGAAATGCAATGTTCCCTTCACCAGGTCTTTCCCAGCCACCTCTTTTTTCAGCTGCTTGTACTCTTCAGTCAGAAGCTCAATGTGCTCCACATGGAGTACTTTATCTGCCATTAAAAAAAAATAATAATTAAAAAAACAGATTAAATAAGATAAATAAGAGCTTTCTGAGTGAATCATCTGACGTGACTGACTAGGCATGCCTAGGCAGTAAAGGCTTCACCAGCAACCAGTGAGGACTCACTGAGAAATGTTCCCATGCATGGCTGGCAAAATGATGTCAGGAAGAAAACCAAACACGGGCCCTGCACTGAGGCATCAATCTGGGTTAAGGATTTTTCAGGAGACAATAAATATAGAGACTACAGAAACAGCAGCCACTATGTTTAACAGAAACTCAATACAGCTGAAACATGAGTATTCAAAGTAAAAGATGGATTAAATTTTGGCCTCTTTCCCCTCACAGTTCCTTGTTCTGCATTTTTCCCCTCAGGTTAGCAGGAAAGAAAAAGGAGGGGAAAAAATAGCATAATGCTCAGACCCAGACTGCAACAGTTAAAGAGTACTGCCCTCCATTGCAATTAATTGGGCTGCTTTGGAACAGAGGCTATCCGATACGCGTTGAACGTGGCCCTCATTCAATATGTGGTTTTTTGGAAGGTTTCCAGGAGAATCAGTTTAGGCAGCTGACAGTAACTGCTGCTGCTGCTTCGAAAGACGAGGCATAAATTCTGCTCAATGGGAAGCCGTTTGGCGAGCAACAAGGCAGTAAGTGATGTTGGTACAGGGAAACAGCAAAGCAGAAATCCTATACCTCCGGTGCTTTGGGAGAAAAGTCACAAAGGAAATTTTTAAGAAGTAGTGGTATAAATAGGGCAGCTCGTCCAGACAGTTTGCACTCTGCTCCTGCCCAGCACTGTTCTTTTCCTTGCAGTCCCATACATCCCCACCAGCCCCAACTGAACTGCTAGCTGTGATGGGACCCTTGTATACTCCCTTATATGTCATAATTAATGGTAGACTGGAGCCCTGCCTTTGAGTTTGGTGCCTTCGGTGTTACCGAACAGGTAATACTGCTTATACCCTTGAGAACAGACACGTTACCTTTCTGCTCAGCCATCTCCCAGAGTTCATGGGCCGCCTTAGCAGACAAAGCCATGGGGTACTCAACAAGGACATGTTTCCCAGCTTCTAAAAACATTCTGAAAGAGATACAAGATCAGTTTTTCATAATCATCTCTCTCCACTGTGCAAGCTGCCCTCCACAATCAGCCCCACATGGAGAAATCCACAATGTGGAGTAACAGAAATAACTGGCAAGTTTCCTAGCAAAGATGGTGTGATGGCTACATCACCCATTTAAACACCAGGAGAGCTGGGGTTTAATTCTCTCTTTTCCACAGAATTTCCTCACTCACCCACGGCAAGCCGCTAAAATGCTGCACCACTGAGCACTGCAATTTCTAACTTCCAGACACCTGAGTGGCTGGAGTAGGGCAATGGAGTGCCCTTCCTCTATATAATCTGGGAGGAAAGGCTTTGAATCCTGTTTTAAGCAGCTTGTCCACAGAATACAGGCCTAGAGGTACACAACTGGAACTACTCAGGACATTAATGCATCTAAAATCCTCCTCTCTTCCAGGGCTTGTTGAGTGTTCTAGGGAACTCACTATCATTCACTTCAGGCTTTTAGTCTGGGAGTCTCTTCTCCAGCATCCAGATCGTCTCCTGCACCAGATTTCCACAGCTCCTCTGTGCTCTAAATACCGGGGGGGTTTGGGGGGGGACACAACACTGCAAAATACCTGATGGTTTCTTCATGGCTTCTGTTCTCCGTGCTGATGAAGGCTGCATGGATCTCTTTGCTTCTTAGAGCATCTTCCAGGCTAATCTGCTTGACCTCATTAATATTGCCAAAACTTCTCCTGCATATTTAGCATAAATACAACCACAGCGTAACTGTCACAGTCCAGTCTTCCCAACTGCATGTTGTGCAGCAGCACTTAAGAACTATTATTCCCACGAACCACTGTGTCTCTGAGCAAAAGCAGGGTAGAACAAAGGCAGGTTGTTATCCAGGAAGGGCATGAGCACTATACAGATGGATGCGGAGTGCTCAAAAGAACAAAGCAGATGGGCCAGTGTGCAGGTGGTGGAATCACTACAGAAACTCTCCTGCTATTGGAGTGTAAAGTGCTTGTTGATTTTGTTTTCTTGGGCTTTGGTGTTTTGTTTTTTTTATAGGTATCATCACAAAAGAGTCATTTTAAAAGAGTGACTTGAAGGAGAACAGTGCTCCTATGGGAGAACTTGTCCCCGCCATGCTGGACAACATGGACAAAAGCACTTGTAACTAACCCATGTAACTACAACAAGCGTGGGTAAGCAGAAGAGGGACAAAGCAGATGCTTGGCTATGATGGCTCACACCTTGCAACACATACCCCATGTCAGTGTTGAGGGGAAGGCAGGACTTGAAAGCAAAGACTGGTAACATTTGCATGTGACAGGAATGTAAAGAGCAAGTCAACATATCCAAGCAAGCTGTCTGTGAACCATGCATTTCCACAGCACTGTTTCTCAACAGAAGTAGTGGAAAACCTATCTTCAGTGTTGTTCAAGGCTAGAACTAGCAAAGGCATCAGGGAACCAAATGTATTTGGCAGGGAGATAAACTGGATGACCTAATGGGTCCTTTTCAGTCTCAAACAACCCTGACTGCATGATTTAAATATAGCTGGAAAAATACATTCATAGCCTGAGATCCATACATGTGCTGCCAACTATTTAAAACCTTTATGCACCACTGTTCTGAAGCAGACCGTCTAGTAGGAATGTTCAAAGGGAGGTATACGCTAAATTTCCCCAGCTCCAAGCTAGTGAGAAAAACTCTTGCCCTCTAAGAAGCAACCTTACTGTATGTACTAAATGATTGGATTTTCTTTGAAGACACGTACAATTTCAGTAGCTTGTTAAAAAAAAAAACAAACAAAGTTTTATAATGAAGTTGCAGTATTAGGAGCTTTACAACAAATGGGTTTTTTTTACAAAACCTTTTTTAAAACTCTGTAAAACCTCATGCAGACACCAGCTCATTAGTGTAATTATTGTCTGTACCATTCTAAACCTACAGGAAATTTCAGTCAGACAGAACTGCATTTCCTTTTATCACACAGATCCTACAGTGAGAACATCTTCCAGCTTTTCTTTTAGTCATTTCTGCAAGGTATCTCACTAATACAACCTATTTGCTCCCCTTTGCAAAGTTTTCTGTGGTCATTTGCTAGCTGCCACTCAGAACGACAGGCGTATTTTCATAAACTTTCCTTTTTCAGACAGCATTAATTACACGATAAACATAAAACATTGGCTTATTCACCCCCTGCCCCCTCAAACAGTAGTCCACCACATGGAAAGGCATGTGCACCAGAAGAAAGAAACATTACAATACACATATTAAACACACTAAGATGGAATTTCTGACCTGGATACAAATCCAAAGAGTTTCAGGTGCTCAGAAGGGCTCGAAGGCATCGGATTCATCAAGTCTCGGATTCGTGCTAAGCCAGCAATTCCAACTCCAACCACCACTGTCCCAAACATTTTGTTAATCTGAACAAAGGAAAAAAAACACAACTTTTTTTTTTTTCTTTTAGCAGGGAGAGGAGCATCTGGGAGGGGAGGTGGGAAGATGGATTACTCTTGAACCCTGCTTTCATACAGCCAAACCTTATCCAGATGTCAGCAACCAGCTAATGGAGATGTGATGCTATATGCTGCTGAGCTCACTCACATCCCATCGAAATGCAGTCAAGCAGCTCACCCTGCCATAGGACTGGTCTTAAGACTTGTATTTAACTGCTATTATATCACAGCTCCGGCACAAAGTTCTTCCTTTCTGTGAATAGATGGCAGACTTCAAAAGTGAGACATTCTTCTATTTATATCACCACTTCCATGCTGGAAAGGAGCCAAAAGGCTCTGCAAACCCAGCAGAGCTTTATATAAACCCTGCTGACTTCCTCAGCGCCTGTAGCACAGCCTGCCCCAGGCTGCCACACAGACATTCCCAGGGCACGGCAGCATAGCTGGAATACCTTGGGACAGGAAGCAAAGAGCATCTTCTCTTCCCCCATGTAACCGCTGGCACGTCCGACAGTGTCACAATGCAATCATCTAATAATTTGGACAAGATGCTTGCTTGACATTTCCATGTAAGAAGAAAGCTCTGCCATCTCTTTCATGATAAGTAGGCATGTCTTCAAGATTTACATCTCCCAAAAGCACATTCCTGCCACAATTGCATCATACAGAGGACGAGCCAGGTATTGCGCTTGCTGGCCGGGCTGCTGGGTCACTGGTAATAAATTCTTCTGTTGGTTTTATGATTTGCCATTGATTTGAGGGAGCACTGGGCAACCGGTGTAACTTTTCAAACCTGCAGTGTCCCACCACCCGAAGGACTACCAACACTTTGTAATTTCAAGATATACAGGAAAAACGTCCTAAACCCAAGCCGTCAGCCATTCTGCATTTTTTGTTCCATCCATCCTACAACAGCATCCCTTCAAACTCTATTCCTTCTGTTTCAGTGTTCTCCTTCTTGCCACTGCCGATCTCTTCACCCGAGTGAACTCTTTCAGTCACTTCCATTACCTGCCTGCAGCCCTTCAAATCCTTCTAAGACTTAAGTAGATAAATGGACAACCCCACTTCACTCCTCCTTGTGCCCCTTGTCTGATGGGATCACAGTGCAGCAGCACAGCCATAAGTGACTGTTCTGACAGTGCTAGAGGTTCACAGCTCCTAAGAAATTACATCAACTGGTTAAAAAAACAAAAAATAAAAAATAATAAAAAAAAGAAAGCCCCTCTCCAAACATGTCATGTCTGGATTTTGTTCTACAAGCCTACATATATATTCCTGTTGGTGCTGAATTCTGCTTACTTTGTACATGCCAGAAGGGTACAAGGGTAAAACACACAGTGGTATGTTTAATATAAAAGAAAAAATGAGTGATATTGGAAGAGCTCTCTAGCGAGATTACAGTACCATGTCATTACCAAATATTTGAGGTATAACCTGATGACACTGTTCATCATGGAAAAGAGACATACAGGGCTGAGAAAGAGAGGGGGAAAGGAAGGTAACATAACCACACAACCCATTTTCAGTTCCACCCACAGGCAGAGTCCTGGGCTGGACTCTCAGTTACACTTGCTTTTCTCTGTGGTCAAAGAGAAAAGGGACTGAGACTTGCAGAATGATGCTGGCTGGAAAGACCCCCTGGAGGTCTCCCCATCCAAAACCCACTCAGTTGCACCAGGGCCACAGCGAGTTCTGACTGTCCCCACGGATGGGAATCCAGCAGCCTCCCAGGGCCGCTGCTGCAGCGTTTGACCACCCTCACAGCAAGAACTTCCTCTTGGTGCCTACTCAGAGCCCCCTGTGTTGCCTTTTGCCATTTCCCTGCCCACCTCCCAAAAGAGTCTGGTTCCAGCTCATCTACATCCTCCCATCAGAAAACTGTAGGCAGCAATAATACCCCCCTTTACCCTTCTTTTCTGGAGGCTGGACAAACCCAGTTCCTTAATCTTCTCCTCATTCATCATCTGCTCCAGCCCCCTGATGATCTTGCTGGCTCTCCACTGGACTTGCTCCTCTATTTAACCTGTTTCTTGTACCAGGATACACCAAACTGGACACAGCACTGCAGGTGTAGATGGGTCCTGCCAGCTACACTCTTGTTAATGCAGTCCAGGACACCGCTGGCCCTCTTTGCCAGAAGAACATGCTGTGGCCTGAGGTTCAACTTGTCCACCAGCATCTGCAGAGCACTTTCTGACTTTCTAGCCAGGCAGTCCCCAACCTGTACCTGGATAACGGACTCTACGTTTGCCTTTGCTGAACTTCATGATGTTCCTGTCTGCCATTTCTCCAGCCTGCCCAGGCCCCTCTGGTGTACTGACTGCTCCCCCCCGTTTTGATTTAATCCGCAGACTTGCCAATGCTGCACTCCATCCTATAGTCCAGGTGGCTAATAAAGACAACCAATGGTACTGAAAATAAGCACAGTCCTTCCCCTTTTGCAGTCACTCGGAACCTCCCCTAGTCACCAAGTGGCTTTGCAATAACACCAGCCAAGTCCTTCAGCACCCTTGGATGTACCTTGTCTGGTGCCAGGGGCTGCTGTACATCAAACTAGCTCCAGAGCTGTATCACCATCTTCCTGTAATGTAATGCTACATTCCCATAGACTATCAGCAGACTCAGAAACCTGGGAGGTCTGAGGACAGACCTTACTAGTGAAAGCCGCATCATAAAAAGTCATCAAGCACCTTTAATTTCCTTCACCCAGCCCCACTGAGCAGCAGGCTCCTATTTTTTCAGCCTTCTTTTTGTTGCCAATGTAGCCAGAGAAATCCTTCCCATAGCTCGTTTCAGCTCCTGCTGAGCTTTGCCTTTCCCAGCTCAGTCCCTGCAAGCTTGGCCACTGTCTCAGTGTCCCTCACGGATAGCCCCTCACAGCTTGTGGACTTTCCTTTTGTGTTTGAGTTCAGTCAGGAGGTCCCTGCTGATCAACACTGGCTTTCTGCCATACTTGGATCTCCTTGCAGCTCACTGGAATGGGGCGTCTGTGCTCTGGGGAGGCCATCCCTGTAGATCAACCTCAGCCCCTCTGCCTCCCCAGGGCAGTCTCCCATAGGACCTTGTCAAGCAGAGCCAGGAGAAAGCCAAAAAACTGCTCTTCTGAAGTGTATGGTTGTAATTCTTTAAAATTTAGATTCATAAAGGGCTCCAGTGTGAATCAGGACCAGGTCAGCAGAGGTTTAAGAGCAGTCCAGCTGGAGAGCAGCTGATCGGGGGCTTTAAGTTCAGAAATTTTCAAGGTTACTGGAGTGTTAAGCTGTTAATATTTGCCTACTGCCTTTAGCAGGATTGGGAGTGGGAGTGACACAGCAGACAAATTCCTCTGAAGCTCCTACAGTCATCCAGTTTCCAAGAAGTGCTTTTTTTTTTTTTTTTTTTCTGGTGAGCAGCTGACCTCTGCTTCAACAAAGTGGAGAAGGCGGGGGAGCCGACTGCCTTCTTCCATTGCACCATAAACAAAGAACATCTCGCAGCAGATGCTCAGGTTGCTGAACATCAACATTTTTGCCTCTCCTTTGAAAAAAACTTTCCTAGTTTCATCAACTCCTGACCTCCCCAAAAGTCACATTTAAGAGAAGCAAGACGATTTCAACCTAAGAACGAAAAGTGTTACTAGGCAACCTGTTGTCATAGAAACCAGCCATTCGGTCCAGGTCAAGGGTTTGCAGGTTAATACGGTATCCCCACTGAAAGAGACAGCTACTAAATGTACATTACAGAGCCTTTGTTTATGTGGGTAGCTAAGAGAAAAATCACTATGTCTGCATTCCTGCTGCTGTTTTTTATTACCCTCATTTTGCTCACACAAAAAATCCCAGAGCTGCTCAGGGAAAAAAGTAAATTAGATGGTTTTTGGAACTGTCATGAACCAAGTAAGAGCAGAATAGAGAATGCTCAGAGTCTCCAGATGAATACATGAAAATTTACTCCTTATTTCAACTTCTACACTAGCATAACAGCTACAGTTATCTTTCAATTACAAAAACAATGAAAGAGGAAGCCAAACCACACAATGCTGTACCTGCCTTCTGCACCTTTTTCTTAAGATAGGTAACCTCAGCTGAAGCTTTGACAAAAAGATTTCAGAGGCATTTTCAAGGCTGCTGAACTTTGGCTCCTGACATACTGAAAAAGTATACAGTAAGTGATGTAACAGTATATCAGCCAGCATCCAAATGCATTTTTCTCTACCCTTTCCTAACTGGCTATATGAAAGCAAAGGGGCAAGGCCAGGCTGGATGAGGCTTTGAGCAACCTGGGCTAGTGGGAGGTGTCCCTGCCCATGGCAGGGGGGTTGGAACTCGATGGTTTTTAAGGTCCTTTCCAACCCAAACCATTCTGTGATTCTATAAGATCAGAAAGGGATGTCCTTCATGCTCACAGCTTGTGATTAAAGAATGCCTCCCACCGCCGAGCACAACCACCCTGGGCTGCTCGCAGGCATCTCTGCCAGACCCACAAAGGGTCCCCTCTGAACTGGGGTAGGGGCATGGTAGCTGCTGACTGGTGCAGGAGCTCCTTCCCACTGACAGCAGCACAACCAGCTTCTCTTACAGAGGGAGGATGAGCCCTGTGTGACACAGAGGCGGACCCAAGAGAGGCATCTAGCTGAGGAGGATCACTTGTCATACACAGATACATCACCGTCCCATCATCCCAAGCATTCTTGCAAAATTTAGCAATAAAATAGAAATATTCAGCAGCAAAAGAGGCAATGGAGTATGCCCAAAGGGGTCAGTCACACAGCAAATGTGTTCCTCCCTGGTTCAATTACAGCAGGACTTCAGCCCCTGCATCTCAAAACCCCTAATGCTCACAGAGGTAAGCCTTAGGGAAGCGAGGCTTACCTCTGTTTTGTGCAATGTTGCTAAGGCCAGGCAATGCCAGTGCAGAGGCAAGAGAAAAAGCAGAACTTAAGAATTATCTCCCCTTCAAGAAAATTTTTCATGGCATGTCTAGACATTACAGGATGAGAACAGGTACCTTCTTTTATGATATACAGAGAATTTCAGTAAGCCTCGTGCATTCTCCCCGCAGCTTTCAAAGTCTCGTTCCCACAGGTATGAATGAGTGACTCATCTGAAATCAAAATATTTTGCAATTAATGTCACCTGCAATAGCATAACAGTGATGTGGGAGTTTTTCCTGCTCTTTTTAAGTGTGCTACTTCAAATGACTACCACTGTACTGCCACATGTATCTTAAGAGTAGCAGAAAGCTCACAGAAGAGTACTTAATTTGAAAACACTCCTGTCAAGGCTAGTTCACTTTTGTACATCCAACAGTTGAACCACTTCATTCCCACAGCAACACTTTGGTAATTTTCACTCTCTCCAGCACCCCCTTCTACACCTGTCAGATCTTTGTTTATATTAAATCTACAAATCTACCAAACCTGAGTGCTGACATATGTTGTCATTTCCTTCCTGCCACTTAAAAATACACAATACAATCCACACTGACCTGGTAGCCACCTCCCACTGCTCCCAGGAGAAAAGGGGCCAGCAAATGGGGAGACTGAGATTCAGGGGCAGCTGCTGGAGGGATCCACCTGGTACATATGTACAACCATATATATAAATACGTATGTTCTCACTAACGGAACTCTATCCTGGTCAGCCAGAAACGGGGGCAGGACGTGGCTGCTGGTGCTGTGTTGGTGTAGTGCTCTGCCTGTGATCTGTGTGGCTGGCCACATACAAATGGTGTGTATGTCTGCTCTGTGGGCATGTGCTGACTAGGAATATGTTTTCAGCCTCACCCTTCTCGGGCTGTCAGATTCAACCCGCTATTTTCCCCTAACATAAACAAGGATGGACCAAGGAAGTTCTCCAGATCTCCCTTTGCAGACAACTTGCAGATTAAACATCATAGAAAATGTTTTCTCTGTTATGGCAGCAAAGCCCTGAGATGGGCGTTGCAGAACACTGGACAGACAGCATCAGTCACTGTAAAATCAACAAGTCAAAACACTGAAGTCACTTCCATCCCTACACCTCTGATTTCCAACACTCAGAGCCCTGGCAGATGCTGTACTGAGGGTGCTAGTACCTGTTACAACCTGTGCCACCGCATCTGCCTCTCATATTGTCTGCTCTTTTGTCTCTATTGTAGCAGGACATATCTGCCTGGAGCAGAGAAAGCAGAAGCTGAACAGTGTGGCTTTTGTTAGTGTTTCTCAGAAGGGAAGAACTGCACCAATGCTCCAATTTAGCAGCCTACTCAAAGTCATAAATATCCTTTGTTCTGCGGGAAATCACTTATGCACTTTAACCTCTGTACCGGCTGAAGAACCTGTGGGAAATAGATCCAGAAGCCTCACTAATCTTAACTAAAGGCAGAACTTAAAGAAAAAGGAAAAACACAAATGAAGGCAAAGAAAATAATTGAACGCTAACATGCTGCGGGGGAAGTTTGTGTTTTTGCTCTCTGCCTCTGCTGCAACCTAGAGATAAAAGTAAAGCCCTTCTGCAAGGCAGAGACAGTCAAGAGGGCAACTCCCAACAATCCGTCCCTTTGTTATTTCTCTTTAAAAACATTCATTTAACAGAAAATTACAGCAACAGAGAAATTTTCTCGAAAACCTGCCAAGACCATTTACAACCTCCACATGTCAGAGGAAAAAACCAGCACCTATAAGTTGTAGAGCAATCACATACATTTTCCTTGAGAGCTGTTTGTTACAGTCTTAAGTATCAACCCTCCCCAGCATCTCTCAATCTCTCCCACCCATCTCTCTGGCTACCACAACCCAGGCCACAGTCTCCTGGCAGGCATGCAGGCTCTGGTATCTGAGTTATACCTTCGATTCACCAACGGTCACAGAGGTTTGCGGGCAGAAAACAGTCTCTCATCCTGACTGGCACTGCTGTACCTTGGAAACAGCCAGAGCATTTTGAACAATTTATATGCAGGCTTATTTGCCTGAGCTTTCTCATTAAATTCTGGTTTTCCAGCTGGCTGCCGAAGCTGAAGTAGACATAGTCATGTTGAAATACGGCCAGATGCTGTGCTACAGCTGCCAAACAAGCACCTTTACTCTGTACAGTGATGGTTACTGCACTTGTAACTGAAATACTGTCTCCAGCATTAACACCCACGCAGAAAGGAAAATTTTCATTAAAACATACCTCTGCAACTTAACTCTGCTAACTCCAGAGTCTGCAGCAGTCCTGACTCCTGTCACAGAAAGGCGGCTCTCCACAGCCCGCAACTCCATATATGCAGCAAAAACATTTCACAAAACGAATATAAAACCAGGAGAGGTGCTGGAAGAATCTGAAGATCTGTTTTTAATATGGGACATATTCCATCCTGCAGAGAGCTGATACAGAAGGGCTGTGACGTACATGCATGGGTAGGAAAGACATTTTGTCTTGTTCTCTGTCACCCTTTGTGATCCAGATTTGGCTGCTAGTCTGAAGAGGAAAAAGCAAGGCAAATAACACTGCTGAGATGGAGTCCCAGGGATGTACCAAGAAGCTAAGTCCTCACTCTGGCTCATTTTGTTTGAAACTCTGCCCTGAGTTAACCTGTCTTGTTTCAATTTGGTGATTCTTGCTGCCAGTCTAATTATAAATGCTTTGCATGAGACAACTGATTTCTACAGATGACAGCTGAGAGCCATATTACATTTAGATATAATTTGGATACTACACTACTAACGCTGAAAATACCCAGCAAAGAACTCAGCCCAGTTCTGGGCACCTGAAAAAAAAATAAGAGAAAGACATGAAGGGCTCCACCTTTTATTTTATAAAAATATCCCCTTAAAAAAACAAAGCAAACAAACCAACAAAACCAAACACTCCCTTACTTCGAATGTTAAGTTTCCAGGAACTACTCTGGAGTGAATTATGGAGAGCCTTGTGAAACTTCTGGTGGGTAAATAAACAATCCCACAGAACTGCAGCCTCATCACAGCTATTCTTTAACCAAAAAGCTGCTTGTATCTGGCTAATTAGTACATGACTAAAGCAAAGAGAGCCACAAACAGTCCCAAAATTTTCTTTCAGGCTTTAATGTGCTATAACAATTTTTGAAAGTGAATTTGTCCATGGCAGTAGAAGAGTGTTTTAACAAGCGACTGTAAATCACTTTGGAGTCAAGTCCAATTTTAGATGCGCACTCAGGAGAATGAGCTATGATATGGAGATATCAGGAATTACCAGATCCTAATTTTCCATCAGATCAAACAATATTAGTGCTACAGTACCAGTCTGCCTGAACACAGGCTGGAGAAAACAAGCCTGAGTAAAGCTGAAAATGGTACTAACTCAAAGAAGGGAAAAAAAAAAAAAAAAAAAAAAAAAAAAGAACAAATCCGCCTCCTCAATATAACAAAAAAAAAAAAAAAAGGCATGAAACATGTCCTCTACCCCTTTTTTGACTTAACACCCACATAAACACTAAAGCTCTCACACAGTTGAACCCTGACAGGTCCCTGTGGACCATAAACCACGTTGCCTGGCTTCCCTGCAGAACAATAAAACCACCAGAGTAAAGTCTCCACACAACTAAATAGCTGAACACTAACTACCAAGACTCTGCTTAAAATTTCATACAAAGTCATTGCTGGTTTGTGCTGACTCTTATACTTTTTAAATTTGAGAGCTTTTCACATTCCATTAACAAAAAAACAAACAAACAAACAAAACCCAAAAAACCCACCACACTAAAGCAGGAGGACTAGTCATCCATACCTGCATTTTTGATGAAATTTTACTCAGAGCTAATCACAAGATGTGTAACCGAGACACACCAAATAACCTCACCGCATTCCCTTCCCTCCCTACACTGCTCATCTTGGTTTTGCTGTGTCACCTACGGAGAGAAGAGGTTTCTCCACCTCACTCCATAAATCCATGAGTGCTTCGCAGGCAAACTCCGATGCCAGGAGGGGCTCCCAAGCCTTTGCTGTAACACTAATGAAAGTGGTGATGGACAATCACCAAAAATGTTCTGAAATATTTTTCTCAGTTACTCCATCTGCCCCCAAATTTGCCTGCCAGCCTCTGCAGTCCTTTCTACAAGCATTTTCTTCTTCAGAGCGCCTAACAAACTCGGAGCTGGGCTGGGCAGACGCAGGGACGCTGTGCCTCCAGGCTGTGTTCTTACTTTCTCATGGAAGTTTACCGGGCGACCTAAAGCGAGCAGATCGCATCCCCCTTCCCTGTCAGTCCTCCTGATTTCAGGGCAGGGGAAATCGCTCTCTCTGTAAAGCACTCTCAGACCTACTAGTAGGTGTAATATAAGTAGCAGGCATTACTACAGCCTCCCTCCTCATTTGCTGTAGGAAGTCCCACACAGATCAGACATCTAGAAAAGGTGGCTGTAACTAAGGTTTGTATTGAAATAGCTACATGAAACAATGCCATATAATTCAGGACACAAAAATATATTTTTTCTTTTCTTTCTCTTACTGTTAAATTCCCTACAAGGAATTAGCTTTAATGGTCAGTAATCCCATTGATATCAAAGAGAATAATCCTACAAGTACATTAAGACATAAGAGCTTTTGCTGTTTACTGTAATATTAGTAGGCACAAGAACAAAACACACACCCAGACACAAGTATGGTCTTTTAATATCTTTATGGACTCAAGCCAATAGCTGATACCTATCTTCCGGTCCACTAACAGTCACTTCATGGCAGCCTGACCTATTTTGAGAACTCCCAAAACAAAAAAAGCACTCCTGTTACACACGGCAGTCATCATAAAGATACTGCTTCCCACGGCTGATGAAACCCTCGGCCTCCATGATGGCAAATCCTAACGCTGGGGCCTGCCCCATCCTCTCTTCAGAGCAAACAATATACACAGAAATGGTAGCTGGGCAGACAAGCGTATTATTTTTTAGCTGACTTTGTCATCCCCTAACTCAGCAAAAATGGTTTCACCCGTCTAAAATAAACAGAGAGTGACAGAAATTTTTTTTATAGCTACATTAAGATAACTTCGGAAATAAAGTTTGCATAATGTCGTAATCTTAAAAATTACACATGCAATGGCTCACACCTCTGTCATTTTATCAGTCTACCTCTCCTCTGTAGGGCTGAAAACTGCAATGGGTGCTCTCCATTCCCGTTAAATTTTGGAAACCAACCAATAGCAGCAGTTGCTTGAGAGTAGCAAAAAAAAAAAAAAAAAANAAAAAAAAAAAGATTCTGATTGAAGGTTAAAAAGTGAGGTTACTCAAATCCCCTAACTTTAGAGCTCACTATTTTTCATGTAATTGGGCATCGCAATGCTCAAGAATTGTATAGCCAGCCACTAGCCTGCTGTCTCATGAAAAGTTAGTCTGCAATTCTATGTGATTTAGCAGTAAAGTAGTCCTGACATGCTACTCATCTGAGAAAATTGTCCCAAGAAACTGAAAAAAACTTTACCAAAATATCAGCCACTAGAGGGGGTATTGGCATCCTACTTACATCATACTGATAAGAAAGTTAGTTTAATTAAAGAAAATTCAAAGGTTACGGGAATGCTGTAAAAACATATCTCCCACAATACTGCAACTGCACATCAGGTCCCATGCAAAGTTTTAGGAAGAACAATCCTTTGTGTATCACTGGACACACTGAAAACGCAAACTCCACGTCTCCCCTTCCAATTCCTAGGTCTACCCCCACCAAACCCTGCACTTTCTACAATCAGAAATGTAGTTTTACATGCCAAGAAGTCATGTTTTGATTTGCCTGTACAGTCAGACAGCTGCGAGCATGCCTAAACCTGTGTGCCAGCCTACAGCCTGATGTGCTCTGGCTCACGCTCCAGCTTGACAAATGAAAGAATGACCTACAAAATGTTTCCTGTTTACAACTGTCTGCCTCTTTATAGACCCACCATCACCAGATTAATTGTTCCAAAAGGTCTCCGAAAGGACCCAAAATACTGCCATCAAGTTGGGTCGAACTGCAAGCAAAGCAGAAGATCCTACTTGGCTCAAGCCACTCTAACAACGACTTATATTTAAAACACGTCTAAAGGGGGGGGGCCGGGCATCACCCCCATGTCACAATGCCATCACCTAGCAATGGGGCAGTCACCTACCAACGGGGCACTATAAAAGGGAGCCGCTGCCCTGTCCCGCTGCCACAGCTGGCCTGGGGGCAGCCCGAGGACATCCCAGAGAAAGTCCTTGAGGAGCTGCAGGAATTACTTGGAGGGGGCTGAGGGGGGAAGACCTGGACAAGGCTGCTGGAGCTTCTCTGCTGCAAGGCCAGCTCCTGGCAGG
>VZTO01024666.1:0-39954 GCA_013400615.1 Syrrhaptes paradoxus
GGGTGAGGCAGGAGCGGGAGCAGAGGCTGGGAATTGCCTCCAGAAGGGACAGGGCTGTGCCTAGCCGGGAGCAGGAGCTGGGGCGGGGGGATGCCCTGGGCAGCTCTGGTTTATGGGGGTTATACGGGAGTATCCGGGGCAGAGTTTCACCCGCGGATTTGTAGGAACCAGCTGCAGTGTCCCCTTTGGTGGCTGTGGAGGGTAGGAGCCGATCCTGTTAGAGGGCTGACCCGAGGGGATGCTCAGAGCTGGTGTCAGGGAACAAGGGTTTGCCTTTTGAGAAGTTGAAGCTGAAAGTAAATTAAAATTATGGATGTGTGCTCATTGATGCTTCTGTTCATCGTACCTACCAGTAAATACTGTGTGTGTTACGGGCCAGGGAGCGAACGACAGAGGCGGAGCTGTACCTGCGGCGTGCTTTGGGAGAATTTAGTCCTGCAATGAGAAAAAATGAACTTGCAGGTACAACTTCTTTATTTTCATGTAATAAACACTCTGTTTACATTATTAAAAGTGCAAATATTTAGTAAAAGTCAAAGGACTGAGAAATATAATTTCCTTGGTGATCTTCCTGCTGCCTTTTACGGGCGGCGTAAAGTCAGGTGTGTAAAAAAAAACCGACAAAAATAGTGGCTGAGCTGACATGAAAGGTATTCCAGATTTATGCTTCGCAGATGATATTGGTATGATGAATGTATTCTTGCGTTTTTTATTGCTTCTCGCAGATAACGTTCATGATGCATGGAAAATTCTGCGGCTTTACAATCGATGCCAGGTTTACAAAGCCTGTGTGTGTCAACAGATGTTGAGAATATAAACACGACTTTTATTATAAAGTCGCGCAAATGTGTAGACATGAGCTCGGTTTATGTACATTATTTTCAGCACGAGAATGAAATGAAACTTCTGTGAAACGAGAGTTATTTAGATTCCTGGAGCTTTCAGGCTGAGATTAGCCGGGTGGGAAGCACTCAGCGATGGGCTGCCTCTGTGCGGCTGGCAGGCTAACGATGCTCCGGGATCCTGGTCTGCAACCCAGGACTTGAAAGCACTGGTGCTGTTTGTTGGGCTGAAGATACAGCCCAACAGATGGGTTTTGGGAGGTACGATTCACTGAAGCGAACTGGAAACCAGCCTGGGGTCCCAGCTGGGAGCCCTTTGCTGGTTACGTTGCTGTGGGTGCCCACCACCCGCTGGTCCCAACATCCTGCACTGGGCAGCGCTGGTGCTGGGTCCTGCTCCGTGTTCCTGTTGCCTTTAGCATGAGACAGGTTGGTGGGTGGTCGGAATCTTGGATAAAATAGAAAATACACCAATGGTGGGGGAAAAAATGCAAAAGCAACTCAACTGGAAGGAGAGCACCTGGTCTGGAAGAGCTGGGCTGGTGGCACCGGTGCGTCTGTTCCTCCTTACACCTTGAGTTGCTGCGTGTTGTTGCCAGTGAACAGCAGGTAGGCAACAGTGAGTTAAAATCAGAGTTTTTACCTCCAGGACCCTCGCCCAAGAGCCCCCGGGTTGAGTCTCTATTCCCAAGGAGCATCTTCTCGGCAGAAACCTCTGGCCATGAGCGAGGTCTTGGAGAGCGGGTGGGCTTGGAGCATCCCTGGGGGGTCCTGAGCCCTGCCCCGTGCTGGGTGCTGGTGACCCTCCGTGAACCTCGCAGCCACCGCAGGGACCTTCTCAGGGCCTCTTTCCCGGTCTGCAGGGAAGAGACGAGCAGCTCGTGAGGCTTTTGGGCACCGTGGAGCATCGCGAAGGGGCACTCTTGGCCGTCCGTGTCTTTGTGATGCTGGAACAAACCATTTCTCTTCCAGCTTGGAGCAAGCCCTCTGCTTACAGTCTGCCCAGGAAAAATTCGGAAGCAGGGTAGAAAGTTAATTTATTCTTCCAGACCGTGCTGGTTTACACCTCCAGACCATGCTGGTAACTTCTACCAATTATCATTCTGCAAACTCAATAAAAAAGCTGCAGAAACGTCGGGACTGATGTTAGAAGTTGGTCATGGAGGGAGGGAAGGGTTGCTGAGGACCTGGCCAGTGTCTTAGGAATTTCCGGGGATTTTCCCATCATTTCAGGTCAGTACACCTCGGGAGGGGTGATCCTGCAAAGGGGACAGACCTGGCTTAAAAACCAGAATTTCCCCCAGGTTCAGATGGGAACGGCTGCGGGCGCGGGGTGCTGAGCGCCGCTCGTTTTCACCAAATGTGCAGGAACATCCTGCCTCTGAGATTTCCATGTCTCTTGTCAAAGTTGGTTGGATTTGACCAGAGGGTTTAAGGGGCAACTGCCTGTGTGATTGCATTTCCTTCGGTAATCACGCCAAGGCAGCAAACGCAGTTAGGAAATTACAGAGGTGGGCGTGTGTGCTGATGGTCAGGTTCAGCATTTACAGCTGCTTTCTTTTATGGGGTAAGTTTTTAATTAAGGTTGCTTTTTTTTAAAAAAAAAAAAAAAAAATTCCTGTAGGAAGTCTCCGTGAGAGCTCTAACGTCATTTTATAAAATGACAGGAAATCAAATGCTCTTCGAGGTTTAAAAGTTATTTTAAATGACGTGTTTTGGGGCTGCAGGACACAAGCGAAAGATGAGCCTGGGCGGAGGGGACGGTGCGGGGACGCTTCGGAGGACGGTGTGCCCCATGTGTGTTTCGTTGAAGTTGTGGACTCTGGGTTTTTGAGAACTTACTTAAAGGTGTGCAAAAAAATCTACAATAGTTCAATAAATTGTCATCGTCACTTTACATTTCCTTTCTAAATTTTCTAGTTTTCTTGCTTGAAATCCAAGGGGAAAAAAAAAATCAGACAAAGCATCTTACAGTAGATGCCTTTTTTTTCCCCTTATTGAAACACCATTTATTTACCTTTAACTACAGGGAGACAAGCTCAGATTTGCTCCTTTATATTGAGCATCCTTGTTGTAATACCGCATCCGAAGGCGTTTGGCGGGATGTGCAGCGAATATTCTTTATTTATTTTGATGGTGGGACCTGGTTCCAGTCCCTGCAATGCAATCTGTGTCCAATCTTCCTTTTTCTGCTCCTGGCATGTTGCTTTGCCTTCTGCATTGATCAAAGATTGGAAAAATTCGATTTTATATACGTAGGCGGTTTATTTCGTTGCCGCTTTATGTTCTTAATCTTTTGGCTGAAATACGTCCGCACCTTTCCCGTATTGAAAACATAATATCCTCTAACCTACAATCTGCAGAGTTAAAATGAATTTTACCTTAAATATTCGGTTGTGGGCCACATCTCCAGCTTTTTATATGCCACAGTGGTCTTGTGGGTGTTTTTTTTTTTTCTTCTCCATTGTCTGATAGTGAGGTCATTTTCAGTCCTCTGAGAAATTTTATTCCCAGCCAGATGCGGGCCATATATTAAAAGTAGCACCTGTGGCTAATATCACAGCAGCTTACCATAAATTTACATGGTAACTAGGATTATATCTGTCAAGACTGTTAAAAAATGTCTAGATTTAATTTGATTTCCAGTATTGAAGGAGCTCTCCAACATTTTGCTTCATAACTATATTTTAAAAGTTAAAATCACTCCATTGTTAAGTTTTATAGCACTCCCAGTGCCCATTAAGTTGATTTGTTAAATGGGGGTCAGAATAAAGCAAGTTGGCTGCGGGAGGATCGGAAACCAACCCATTTGTGACAAATTTAGTCCTCGCGTGTGAATCTTCTCGGAGCCCGGGGACTGATTGGATTCAGGTGCAGCTTATGTCGGTTGTGTTTAACCTCAAAGCCGGGGCAGCCTCAGCCCCGGACCGTCCCTCCCGCTAATCAAAGGACAAACCTGTTTTCATGCATTTTTGGGGGAATTGCAATTTTTAATGTAATATCAGTCCGCGTGCCCCCTCTGCTAGAGTTTGGCTGTCTAATAAATTTTTTATTTTTTTTTAACCCGCCTAGGTAGGTGCTGGTTTTCATATAGTTTTTCCTAAGCTGCTTTGTTTTCCATTATCCTTTGAGTCCTCTCCCATCTGCTGTGATTTGTGCACCTGCAAAGTTATGAAGGTATTTCTTTTGGTAGTTATGTTGTTCACCGGCTTCCCCGCGTTCGTGAATACAATAACCAATTTACAATAAATCACAATTATTTACGAGCGGGTTTACAGAGTTGAGAAAATCTTTGTCTTTGAAAATAATGAATTTCTGGAGGATCTGGCTGTTGACATTTTCCTTTATTAGAAACTGATAGTGAAGTTTTGGGGACTGGCAGAGGTTAACCCGCGGGCTGGAACGGAGGGAATGAACGGGCTCAAGTGCCTTGGAGCGGAGCCGGTGAATGATTCCTGGATGGTCACACCTTCCTCGAGTTTATTCTTGTGATTCAATAACTCTCTTGCCTCCGAGTCAGAGGGTCAGGGTGCGGCTATGGGACAGGGATGTGGTCCAGCTGCCCGCAGAGGGCACAGAGCTCCGGGTCCGGGTGAAATGGAAAGAGAATTTTTGGGGAGATGGCTCATTTGGGAGCTTACGGGTCTCCTTCCCTGGCCGAGGAGGAGGAGATGATGCTGGTGCCCTGCTCAGTGTGTCCCATTTCCAGTGATGCTTCCCGTTAACTGGTAGCCAGCAGTTTGCTGCAGGTGGGAAATTCTGCAGAGCTGGGACATCTGTAGCAGTGGGAACTTTTGGGGGAGATGGCTCGTTTGGGAGCTTACGGATCTGCTTCCCTGGCTGAGGAGGAGGAGATGATGCTGGTGCCCTGCTCAGCATGTCCTGTTCCCAGTGATGCTTCCAGTTCAGTGGCAGCCAGCGGTTTGCTGCAGGTGGGAAATTCTGCAGAGCTGGGACATCCGTAGCAGTGGAAATATGTCATTGGGTTGCATCTAGACAGGAATGAAATCCGTGGTGCTGGGAGCAGGAAATAGAGGATTTGTTTTCTGCTCATGGCTGGTCGGGCACAAAACCATATGTAGAGTCACCCGGTTCTCCAGAATATTTTCAGACCAAAGTTTTGCAGTTCAGGCAGGTGATGAGCAGCGATTCCTCCTCTTCGTACGGGGGGAAAAGCCTCGTCTCCACGTGTACAGATCCCACCGCCCTTGTGTCCCATCTCATTACAGTCCCAGTGTCCCCATTGTCGTGGCAGTGCCACCACTATCGGGCTGCCAGGATTATTTACAATGTCACAGCATTAATCATATTTAAACAAAATTAATCACGTTTAAATTGAAGACTCAGAGTGGGCACGTGTCCTTCATCCCCTCCATCATGCAGGATGTCCCATCGCAGGTGTCGTAGAAGCTGCATCAGTTTAATTTTTCTTGGGACTGAGCTGTAATGAGGGATGCTCGTTTTCCTGATGAGCTGAGTCGTATTTCTCCCCGCAATAAACCATTATTTGATTGTTTGTAATTCCTGGGGGCAGTGGTGTTTCTAATCACCGAGTTTACCCCCCTGAGCAGACCTGTTGTATCTCTGTGTGAGCAGGACACTGCTTACATCTGCCCAGCTGACCTTCCACTGCTCTCCAGTTGGCTCTAAGACGGAGCCAACTACTTTCCTTCAAAGACGGATTTATTATCACTCAAGTAAAAATTCTTACAGCGTTTGCCTTATGCTCGCTTCACGCATTGATCTGAAAGTGCAAAAAAAATTATTTGTCAAAATAATTGGATTTCACGAGCTGTCTCTTAGATTCAGAGGAGAAAAAATGTTTCTCCTTTTTTTTCAGCTGCGCAAATGGATTGTTCACTCTGAATTAAACAGAACATGTGTTCTGTCAGCCGTGCGGGCGCGTGTACCGAGAGACAGTGGATGTGAACAGGGCAACTGGGTTTTCACTGAAGTCCAGACTCTTTCCTTGTTCAACCACCTTTGGAAAATGTCACAATTTTGAACGCAGTTGGACACCTTCGTTGGGGAAAACCCGAGTGAGGCTGGTGCTGCCCTTCCTGAAGAAGGTGGTCGCTCAGGATAATGTTTTATCTTTTCAGTGAAGGGAACCTGGTGTCTTGCAGCTCTCAATGCATTAAAATGTATTTTGATGGGGGTGCTGGAAAGATGCTGATTAAATGCAAACAGCACATGGCTTAATCTTTCGCATCGCCTTGCTTTTGGAATAACTCCTGGCTGTGTTTCCCAACTTTTAATTGCATTTTAGTCTAGCAGCAATCACTTTCTCCTACTCCCGTGAAGAACAGACACGCTTTGGGATGTTATCCTCTGCAGTTGTAATTAAAAATGGACTCTGCCTGGCAGAATCAACTGAAATAAATCTACAACGCCCCTATTTCCAAAAAATTAACCATTACTGGCCAAAAGCACATCAAACCCACTTAGCGGACATCCGTTAATCCGGCGGTGAGCCGTGTCAGGCTTTAATGCACACTGTTTTACACGTTCGGGGGTTTGAAGTCGCGGGCCGGCGCTGACCTTTCGCATCTGCCTCTCTCGCAGTAGGAATCTCCGCTCGCCGCTCCCCGTCAGGGCGGATTAACGTGACGAAGTGCAGCGCTTCTGCTGGCTGCAATTTCGGGTTTTTGATCAGAATTATTTCTTTCACAAACAATCACGTTGGGCTAAAATGTTACATCTGCTCTGACAAGCCACTGGCAGGGACGCCGTTTATCGGGGTGAGGCGGGTGTGATTTTTTTTAGTTCCTCTTTTGTAAAGCTGTTAGACCCACTTCACGTAGGTTTTTTGGGGAGAGCTTCCCTTCTTCTTCTTCCCCTTGCCCTTTTCTTCCTTTAATTTTGTTGAAAAGTTGCTTTGGACAAACACAAAGCTGGCTGGGATGTCTTGAAGGGGTTTGGTGGGGAACGTGCCGATGAGCGGGGAGCCCGGTGCTGCGTCAGCACCGTTGGGTTTATTTATTGCCAACGGTGTTTTGTAGGAAAATGTTTTTTTATTGCTAGGATCAGAGGGGAGAGTCGTGATTTCATGATCTAGTGTAATTTTCCTTGTGCTGAAATGAGAGTAGCAGTAGGCAGTTAAATACGTGTCTGTGTATGAGCGAGGTGGCTTTGGTTGGGAGAATATTCTCTGGTCCCATGGGTGGGTGCTGGTAGCAAGGAAAAATGCTTTTAGCTGTACAAGCCCATGACGTTGGGTTTATGCTTGTGTCTTATAATGCCCAATCTAATAAAAAAAATGAGTGTACAAAGGGTTTCCCTTTGTGGTGCGCTCATACGAATTTCTAAAAGAAGTTTGATGTGCGCTGGAGGACTCAGAATTTGCCTCCCCTTGCGAGCCCATCTCTGCGTTCCCAGGTGTATCCATTTGGGTTGCCCAGAGGAACCCTTATGCCTCAGTAAAAAAACAACCAACAAAAAAACCCAACCCATGGAACCTCTCAAAGTGTTACACATGGGGTGTACTCTGCCCCTCGGGGCACGCGGAGGGGTCTGAAGACTAGAATGTTAGGTGTAGGTTGTCTGAATTGTTGGCAGTTGAGTGAGCTCGGTTTTGATGATGTACGTTTACCTAGCCGCCGTTGGCCATTTCTCCATGACCTGCTCCAGCCATCCTCCCAAATACCAGAGACGGGCGATGAAGCACAGGTCTGGGTGACCTCCAGATCCCGTAGGGAACAGCGGGCATGGCACACCAGGCAGGGTGCCCAACTGCTCGGAGCCTGAAGGATGCCCCAAAGGGAAATGTGTTGTCTGGGAAGGTACTCTCCTACTCTTTTTTTTTTTTTCAAAGGATCTGTTACTTCTAGACTTAAAATGTCTGTCTGCAAAATAATATTTGAATTTTATAGTGCAATATAAATTAAAAGGTTGCCAGTGCTGGCCCAGGTAAGTCTTCTGCTGAGTTCACTGCCCCCATGGACCATCTGCTCTCTTCTGCTATAAGGTGTCCAAACCTGAAGCCCCATTCTGACAATACAGTGGGATGCTTTCAGCAACTCGGTTGAGTGAAATGATCCCCTGGCTGGATCTGCAGGAAACATTCCTTAGTTTACTTTATTTCACAGCTTTAGGTCTTTTCAGATTCTGGCTTGGCCAAGAGGGTGATGGGAAGACCTCTCCAAGTTCCTCACACCTCCACCATGATTTCTCTGTCGCGTGTTTAAATTGTTGACCTTGTCATTAAAAAAACAAACCAAGACACAAAAACTGACAGTGTGGTGGGTAGGAGGATAGTGGAAGATGAAATAGTCATGAAACCAGTTGCTTCTTCTCTTAATCCGTCATGAAGCAGTGCCTTTCATCTCACTCTCTGATGTTTTCTTAGGATCATAAATGACAGAGATTTGCAGGATTATCAGAGGCAGGATATGATTGCCCTTGGATACTCATCAGAGAAGATCTTGGATATTAAACCAGTAGCAGGTGTAATCTTGGCCAAAAGATGACGGAGAATTTTGTCTGAGTGCTCCCTATGGTATCAACAGCATGTCCAGCACGTGAACTTCATTTGCACATCTACAGAATGAAATAATTCCTTTCCATATGAGTAAAAAAGCAACATGGGGGAAAGCAGCAGTATTTTGTTCTGCTTTGGCCAGATCTGTTCCACCCAAACCATGCTGCATTGGGATAATGAACTTCTCCGTTTATCTGCACTGTGCCTGAGCTCTAGAAAAGTCAGAGGACTTGAAATCTTTTTGAAGTGGAGCATTCACTTAAATTAATTCTTATTTGGTCTGGTTTACAATGGCTTCATGTCGTGGGCTGGCACCGTGCGATCCAGGATGGTTTGTCGCCCAAGCGGCAGCATCCTTGTGCAGCACGAAGCCCATCGGGGAGCAGCGTGCCTTAGCGGGGGTTCAGGTGCCTGGATTCCAAAGGTTGGAACTGGGGACTCAGTGCACCTCGGTACTGGTTTATTTTTATAGTGGTTTGTGTGATGGCTTTGTTACAGTACAGCCAGGGGATTGATTTGCTGGGCCAAACATTTGCTTTAACAAGTGAAATTATCATTGTTCTTCCAGTTGCTCAGCCGAGAGAGTTTATTATTGTAAGTGGCTGATTGCTTTAGCAGGTGCTCCGTTAATGGGGGCTCCGCTGTATTATTTTATGTTTTTGGTTAGGGTGCAAAAAGCTCGTTTTAAAAAGTCGTGTTTCTTGAAACAGTGATTTTATTTGGTGTAAACCTCCCAAGTGCAACCTTTCTATTCCATTTTTGAGCACAGAGCACACAAATGGCTTGGGGAGGTGGAGAGCCACATTTAGCTGAATACATGGATGGAGGATTTCCTCCGTGTTCTAGTTCAGTCCTGAAACCTGGGATTATTTTCTTTCTTTTTCTTGAAACTCTAATTTAGAGATCTACATTTTTAAATAAATAAAATAAAATTATATTTATGAGTCTATGTTTACCTAGAGTGCAGAGGAACTGGGAAAAAGAGGGGGAAAAATAGAATTTATTTTGAATATTTCTACATGAAGTGGTATATCACAAATGCCATGTGATCTCATTCCAGGTTTGGTTGGGATTTAGGATGTCTACTTATTGTGCAGCAGTCTTTATGGGCAACTATAATTATTTTTATCTACCTATAAGCAAATTAATATATTTTGGAATATGGTTGTATTGACCCAGTGGAGCCTAGGCTTGAGACTTTTATCACGCCCAGAAAGAAGTTTTTACGTTGCCTGAAGACACCTCCGTGTTCTCTGACTTGTACTCCATGAAGTCTATAAATCTTTTTGATGGGACAGGTGATTAGTTTTGGTGTGAAGTCTGTTCATTGAATCACCGGGAATATTATCTGTGCTCTGTTCATGAAACCCAGGTGCGATCACTTACTGTAATAAAAAATGAGAGTAGGAAAAACCATCCTCAGCACCAAGGCTGCTGGAAAAGTCAAGAGGTGACGAGGAAGAAGGTAATAGATGTAGTTTTGTATCATATTATCACCGGTACGAGAAAAATAGCTCCAAATTCGTCAGTTGTGAAAATCCTGATATAGACAGGCTTAGAAAAGCTGACGTTGAGGTTTGTTGTGCAGATTGCAGGCAAGGGTGTTTCCCACGCTTGGCAAAGGGAAGAGGAAAGCAAAGCCAGGAGAAGGCTTTCAGAGCAGGTCAGTGTGCTCTACCTTCCTCTTCGTCCCTTTTCTTGTGTCGATCTGTGTCCCTTGGCCTTAGCAGAAGATTTGTGTTTGTTTTCCAGACCAGGTGGATCTCAGATGGGGCAAGTTCCGCTTGCACCTGCTTTGGGACAAAGTGGTGTCGTGGCTTAGGTCGGTGCTGAGCTCCAAAGATGACGCCTTTGCTGGGACCTCTTTTGGAGAGCTGCAGCTCGAGCATCATCGGGATGGTGTCACGTCTAGTGCCGCACCTGGGCTGGATCATGCCGAGCGAGTGTAAACTTCGAGTTTGGGCTTTTCCTGGGACAACATTCCTGGAATTGCCTTCTGTCATCTCCGGCGGCTCTGGACATTGTACCGGTACCTGTGTGAGAACGTCCCGGCGAGGAAAGGCCGTGCCTCCCAGCTCCACTTCTCTTTGCCTCCATTTATTCTTCATGTTCGTCAAATTGGGAAATCATATGACAATAAACAGAAATACCCTGGATGAAGAGAGAAGGGGAAACCGTTGTTTATCTGGTCAGGTGGTTTAGATTAGCGGTGATGCTGGTCTGTATTATGTTACGTTAAATCATAGTGTCCCAACAGGACATAAATTATGAAGATTGTTACAGTATGTTTCATCCAATGTAAGATCAACAAATTGGAATAATTTTTTTTTTATAGGAAAATCAGTGCTTTGGCAAGGTTATTGTTGAAGAATTTAATTTAACTTGAGCTTTGCTTGCGTTATTTCTTAATATATAAAAACTATTTGCATAATGTATGAAGTATAAACAGTTTTCGAATCAAAGGCAAGAATGCCTTTTCCAAGATTACACAGAGTGGCAAACTACTTAGAATAGATCAGTGTTTGTGCTTGTGCTGTCAAAAATGTTTGATATAGAGCTGGTGAGCTAGTTTCTTCACCGACATAATTGTAAACAAGTGTTGGGAGACAGAAACAGCGTTCTTTGGAGAACATGGTGTAAAGGTTTTCACACACGCCGCTGCGGAGCTAACATGGAGAGCAGTGTTTACAGCTAGAACACCAATATAAATAGGTGACTTTTTTTAGCAGCATTTCATTTTTGTGTAAGTGATGGGTGCAGATAAGTAGGGGGGACGCGAGCGCTCAGCTCCAGATTTTAAAACGCAGAAAAGCGTAGACAGTTAAGCTGGAAATTGGAGTTGTGGGGGATTTTTTTTTTTAGTTTCACATTTTATTCTGAAGACAGAAATGGCACCTCAATCCATGCCAGTGTGTCTGTAGTATTCCTCCTCCATCCTTTCCCTTTATTAGTGTCTTTCAGAGCTGGGAGTCCTGCTCTGCCCTGTCCTGAGTGGTGCTGGGGGAACAGGAGGGTTGGCTGCATCCATGATATTTTGCTGCTCAAGCTATTAAAGAGGAGAAGAAGAAACAAAAAGTATCTTCCTGGGATTTGTTAAGTGGCGTTCACCTTCGGGATGGTGCGGTGGGATGGGATGAAGGGAGCAGGGACACGCAGGTACAATGTCTGAGCTGGCTCGTCCGTGGCTTGTGTTCTCACCGGAGAGATGGGGACGTGGATAATTGGAGTTTAGCTCTGGTCTGGGACATTTATTGTGTTCTTAAAGACTGTCCTGGTGTTCTTGGAATGGTATTAAAAGGGGGAAAGCAACAGGAGGGTGTTCCCCTGGTTTGTGTCCTGGATGGATCCAGACATAGCCAAAAAAAGAAGAAAAAGAGGAAAATATCTAATGCCACATGGATCCAGTGTTCCTGGGGATGGATCAGGCAGGATGATGATGCCAACAAGGAAGAATCCCAAAATGAGCAGGTGGCTTTGAGAAGGAAGACCTGTCCCCCTGTGCTGCCATCAGCTTCCCAAATACTGGGTGGGTTCCTCTTCTTGTGTGTTTCAGTCACGTTGGTGCTTTCACATGAAGAGTGTGGCCGTGTAAGATGATTTTTGCACATTTGGAAGGTGAAAGTCTTTCTTAATGGAGTCAAAAGAATGAAAATAAAACAAACCCGGGATTTTTCTTGGGAAATGAGATGAGATTAAGTCAAACCCTCGTGACTAGCTAAACATAACTTCAAAATAGCTCGACATTAAAGAGCTTTTTCCTTTTATCTGCTGACCCGTAGCTCACTGCTAGGTAGTAACATCAACGGGATATGGGAAAGCTTCTGCAGGCTGGAAGTGAGCCGCAGTGATTTGAGTTTATTGTTGTTAGGAGTGTCATACGGAGAACACGTGCGATGCGCTGGGTGGTTTTTCCTCGGGTGAATGGGAAGCAAATGTGTGAGACGTAGTCATCTCCTGCCTCGTGTGACGATGTCACTAGAACTTGTTTTATTTATTCATTTCCCGCTGATAAATGACGTGGATGCAGCCCGGGTGGGTGGGGAAGGGAAGACAGGTAGCCCTGGCGCTGCAGAAGGTCGAGGTTAATGCTACCTCCAGCGTTCTAATGACAGATGGGAGGCAGAAACCTTCACGGACTGGTGATTAGCGTATGCTTTCCTTGGCTGAGTGTCCAAAGGATTTAAGAAGCTCGGGTATGATCTTCATAGCATCTGCATTTTAAAATAAATAAATTTAAAAAAAAAGCATGTATGGTTATATCGTTGAGCCTTTCAGCTGTTTTTCTTGACTATCTCCACTCTTTGAGTGGAGCACTGTCAGCTGCTTTGTTCTGGAGATGCGCGGGGGTAATCCATCACCGGGGGCTCGCGGGCGGGTGATGTATGAGCCCGACATATCGACCTGTGTTGCTTTGATGTAGAACTCATCAAGATAATGTTGGCAAGCCTTGTACAAAAGCAGCATGTTTGAAAAGTATTAAGATGAATTGATTCCTTGCTTAAGAAGTGTAAAAGAAAGAATAATAGCAGCTTCGCTCCGGGATGCCGCGGTTCTCCCGGAGCCGTGCAGAGGGACGGGTGGGATTTCAGCTTTCCTCCCACTGCTGACAGCAAAGTGTCTGACTCTGCTTTTCCCATTCTCAGGCATTAAGTCTTATTTTGTGATAGCGTATTTTGCCACTTTCAAAAGCAGTTTGGCCAGTCCTGAGACATCATGTGAGTGCTGCATTCTTTAAATGCTGTTTCTTTTTTTTTACTTGTTCTTCTATGAGTAGCCCTGATTTTTATCTCGTGGAGACATGCTGTGGCTGGTAGTACTTAAAAACCATTTTAGAAGGGATGCTACGACTGAAACACCATTAGTTCTTAGTTCCCTCTTTCATCATCTTAAAAGACGGGAAGAGACGCGCTGGCACACCCAAGGCATCTCCTTGTCTGCAGGATCCCTTCCCTCCTTGCTTCTGGTGCTGTTGGTGGTTCCTTACAGGGGCTCTGCAGTCTGCCATCGCCTGGGAGATACCATGGATTTATTTAGAGTAACCTGTGTGTCTGGGTGTTATTTTAGCCCAAATGTTCCAAAAGGATTAGGTTGAAAGTGTCTGTTTAATACACCTGTTAATAAAATATCAGAATGCTTTATAAAATTTAATACATCAAAGGCTCTTTTAATATTTCTTTGTGGCTTCTAGAAAATGCACAGTTCCTTTCTTTCTCCCCTCTTTTTATTTTTGAAGGGAAAATCTGAACAAATTAGTGGCCAAGGGGTTGCAGAACTCTGTTATAGTGAAAATCAAGGTTGTGTTGGGTCTTACTGTCGTGAGGAAAGGACTTGCCCCTCTTCCATCCAGAAGAGCGCGATGGTCTGATGAACTCTGCCCGCCGCTGCGGTCTTGACAATGATCTTGCAGTGCAGACTGCTTAATAATTTTCATTATTTTTAATTAAAGTTGAAGAAGTGCAGACTCCTGCTCAAATTAAGGTTGGTTGTGTTGCCGGAATGTGGTAATTACTTTAATTGATCACAAGATAGTTTCCTTGATCACCAATTAGACCAAATTACCGATCAAGTTTCAAGACGTGAAGAAATGTCCAAACTGATTTTCTGTAATAGTGTTTTCATATCTAATCAAACCTAAATATCTTTTCCTTCCAGAGCCAATTGTATTTTCCCAAAGAAAGGTTACGGCTCTACAAATATAAAGGTGATTCGTGAACAATAGCGTTCCAATCCGTTTAATTAGCAAAGGAAGTATTTAGGACCTTAATGGAGATTGCGCTGGTGAAATTGCTGGGTAGAACTGTAGCTCATTTTCTTAGTGGGAGATACTTTTTTGTGTATAATTAAAATAAACTAAAATGCAAGAAGTGCGTTGCTTTGGGTCATGTGCAATGAGGGAGAACATCTCTGAGCGTGCAGAAAGGCGACACGTCTGTGTGTGCTTCATCCCTCGCGGTGACACCAGGTCCCCTTGGCTGGGACAGCTGTGGTCAGCTGGAGCCATGAGCAGCAGGACCTGTCCTGGGCAGGGTCCTCAGCTCCAGAATTAATTCCTTTTCATGATTCTGACAGCCCCAAGTTGAGCACATTTTGGGGAAGATGCACAGTATTAACGGCAAGGTCTGCTTTATCCAGCTGGAGACTTTTTACTCTGTGGGGAAGAGGCAGCGGGTTGGCGTGGTGCTCCACTGATGGGGAGGATTTGGTGGTCCAGTGATCGGTGAAGATTTGGTGGTCCACTGGTGGGAAGGATTTGATGGCCCATAGTTTGTGAGGATTTTGCTGGACCACTCGTCACGAGGATTTGGTGGTCCACTGATGCGGAGGATTTGGTGGACTGCTGATGGGGAGGATTTGATGGCCCATGGATTGTGAGGATTTTGGTGGACCATTCATCATGAAGATTTGGTGGTCCACTGATGGAGGGGATTTGGTGGACCACTGGTCAGGGAGGATTTGTCATCACAAAGCGTGAAGGAAGGGCTGCAGAGCAGATGAATTTCGTAGACTCGTTTGCTTGCGTTATTTCTCTCTGCCTGCCTTCTGTTGGGGGGATGCTCATTGTCACAGGGTCAGCGAGGTGTTTGTGTGGTGTAACCTGCGTGTATACGTAGTTTAAGGTATTTTTTCCCTTGCTGTCCTGTTCGTACAAAGGCAACCTAGTTGCAGATGCCCTGATGTTTTAAACTTTTGGGGACATTTCTGGGTACAGATTGCTGAGTTGGAAATGGCATTCCTATTAAGCCCATGAACATTCTCAAAACATTCTCAATCAGAACTATTAATGCAGAAATTTTCCAAATTGTTGCTGACATCTAATGCACAACGTGCAGCTTTCTGCTTCAAAGCATGCTGCTGAAACATTTGCAAATTTTTAAAAGTAATTGTTCACTTGAAGTAAAACTAAACCAAGCGAGAGCTTCAAGGGAAGTTAGATTTTCCCAAATTTTGGAATGCTCTTGGGTCAAAGAAAAAAGCTTTTTAATTGCTGACAGTTTGGTGATTTCCAAATGACAAACCTCATTGGAATGATTTTCTCTGATTATAACGTTTGCATTCATTTGACTGGCAAAGCAACTAACAAAGTCATACTTCATCCAGGCACCGAGGCTTTTTTTTTTCTTTTTTTTTTTTTTTTATTTAATGGTTTTTGTAATTTGGGAGAGGAAAAAAGACTTGAAACTATTATCAACCATTATATGTTATTCATTGACCACATGTTTGTTTGAAACGGCCATCGCGTGGTGGAATGCGGGCTATATACATTCTCTTCCATAAATTAGCACTAAAAAACTACCTAAATCAGGTAGGGTTTTGTTGAGCTTGTATTATAATATGAACCAGACTATAACGTGGATGTTACTTTTTCTTTGCACATTAATTCGGGTCCTGAACCCCGATGGATGCAGCTCGGTATGAACAAAGCCCACTGACTCAGAGGCGTGCTGCTCACGCACCGAGACCCTTCGGGCTCCGCTGCGTAATTGCGTTCTTGATTTACATGGACATTCTAATTTTCTTTATAATGCCGTGATTTGCTTCTAAGTATTTTGGCAAAGGGCTGCTATTATTTTCTTCTGGAGCCTGTGATAAAACCTGCACCCTGGGGGAGCGTGCTGTGCAGAATGGAAGGGCAGAGGATTGGGAAACCTATTTTAGCTCATTTTAAGGGAAAATATTTTCTCATATATATAGAAATATTTTTTGCAGAAGGGCAAGCCCACCTGCTGCCTTTGTCCCCCCCAGGAAAATAAATAGCAAAATAATGATGAGAAAAGATGTGTTTCTGGGAATGGTGTCCATCTAGTACAGGGATACTGTGGCATGATGCTTGATTGGAAACGGCACCTTTCCATGATGCCGTAAGGGATGAGGGGTTTGGGATGGATGTTTAAAATCACTGTTGGATGCTGAAGGTGAAATCATTGCTCTTGTGCAATGGCTTTGAATCCTGGGTGAGTAACACTGAGCAGAGTGATGTACCGGGGTCTGGGGGGGATAATTTTGGCAGCCTCAGGAGATGCCTCGGTGGCGTGAGAAGGTGAAATGCTCCTTTAACACCCAAACCCGAGGTGCAGCCATCTGGAGCGTCTCTAGGAGTGTCTGAGATTTTGGAGTGAATTTTGCAGATCCGCCGCCAGCCCTGGCAGGTGGAGGAGTATTTTCCTCTTTGCTCTTTTTCTCCTTAGGCTTTTGGGTTTATGACGCGCGTGGCTTTGCAAGCAGAGAAGATGAATCACCACCCGGAATGGTTCAACGTCTACAGCAAGGTACCGTGCTCACCAGCCTGGCTACAGGCATGGCACCCTAGGGACATCAAACCACTGGCCCGTTCTCTCGGACTTTTTTTGTAGCTTGTATACAAGGAAGGAGGTAAGGGAATGGGAAGAGGTTGCGTCTTCTTAAAGAGATTGATATTTTAAAGACATATTGAGGTGTTTGTAGTGGTGGTGTGGCCCCAGGAATCCAGCTCTTTGCAATTGTCTGCTACCGCGTGCGTGGTTTGGACCTGTCACCGCACCTCTCTGGCTGAGGTCTAGAAATAAAATAGAAACCAACCTGGGTAAATGACTGGTTTGGAACTACTGAGCACTCACCAGCTTTAATTCCTTTCTGTGCAAGGAGTGAGAAACCCAGGCAGCAGCAGACCATCAATGTGTGGATACCTAAGTGGGAGCCCAGCAGTCTCAATTTAGATTTGATTTTTAAAAAAAATGATAGGCTCCTATGTGTCAACATAGCAGCTTACAAAATTTGTTTATAATATGACCCAGCTGATGGTGGTCTCACATTTGCCAGGGTTACAGGGTACATTGCAGCCCTCGAATGAAAGGCGCTGTGTGAAGGGGCAAATTTTTGCTCTGCCTTTGTTTTTATTTCCTAATGCTTCTCGTTGCATTGTGTTATTTGTTTTAGCATTTGGCAACTATATGGCTAAAAATATACTCAAAGGATGTGGACAAGCAGCCAGCGGCTGGGAACCACCACCCCCAGGGCAGGACATCCCCACGTCCCCCAACAGGGACATCTCGGCACAGGTTCCTCCTCATCGACCCTTTAGCTCACCCTATTTAAGGAGACACTAAATGATCACCAAGTCCTGATCACCTACTCTTCATTATTTTCTTGGCTTTCCAGAACATTTAGAATTTATTTTTTTTTTTTTCTCTTTTCCCAAAATCTCAGCCTAAGGCGAGACAAAGTAACGCCCAACTTGTCGTCTGGCTTAGTCTAAACAAACCCGCGCAGGCAGCTGCGTCATAGCAAAATGCACCAGTCCGTTTGTTTTTCTTTTTGAAATTAATCTGCAACAAGCTTAACAATTTTTTCACCTTCAGGGTGCTGGTTTCTTGACAAAACACATGAGCCCCTGACTCGGCTCTTGGCAGCTTGGTCACTGGCGCAGGTTCTTGGTGAAACCGATCCGTGGAATTTAAATGTAAAGAATGAGTTATTTAATCAGACACCTCTTCTTGGATGAAACCCAAGAATGCGACGCTTGGTTTACTCTGCCGAGGGGCTCGCTTTGGTCAGGCTTCAGGCTCTGTTAAGCCTCCTCACCTACAACGTCTTCTGGTTTAGGTGAGCAGGGAGCATCCCGTAAAGCCAGGTCCCTACAGAGACCCTCTGTTCCCAATGGATTGCTGCTTGGCTTACATGGCAGAGCTCAGAATGACTTTGTGACCCCTTTCTTTTCCTTTTTGACAGGTTCAGATAACTCTGATTTCCCACGACTGCGGTGGGCTGACCAAGAGAGACGTGAAGCTGGCTCAGTTCATTGACAAAGCTGCTGCCGCGGTGTAACCGAGACGTAGAACACTTTAATACAGTGTCCACCAATATTTTATATTTAAATGGTATCCCTCGTCCCTTGTAACCCTGATTTCTCAAAACCCCTGAGACAAGATATTCTGTAAGAACTGTTCTGTTGTCCTTTAAGACCTGAGGCTGAGACCCCTTTGGGTGCTGTGCTGGTCCTTTGCCATCGCTGGCTCTGCACGAGGATGTAGCAGATAAACCATCAACAAATAAGTTTTGAATAATCCTTTTCTAGAAATTAAAACAAGATGGAATGGAAGCAGGAGCCCACCCGCATGTGTCAGCGTTCCCCAAGCCCACGGGAGCTGAGGCTGGTGGCAGTGGCCGCGCCAGCCTGCCCTGTGCCCAGCCGTGTCCCTCCCATCGATCTGCCCATCTCTGCACTTCTGCACTGGGACGGTCCCCTCTGGTTTGGTGCCTCCATCCCTGCCAGTGACTGGTGGCAAGCCCAGGGGACACTGGTAAGTGCAGCACAAGCTGCTGATGGTGTTTCTTTGGTGCTGCAGCTCACCCAGCAGTTGTGGTTTTGTGTTTTGGTTTCTGTGCTCATCCAATGGCTCTTCGAACCCCTCTGTCCTTTTGGCACCTCCAACCCAGCACCTGTAGCCAGGAAATGTCTTGCCGATGCTTGAAGATCGTTCCCCATCTTGCTGAAAACTTTAGCTCTGGTCCAGCAAATATCAAACAAAAACCCCAGTGAGCTCCCAGCATCGTTAAATGAAGCATGTGCNGTAGCTACGACTACTTATTGCAAACATTGTTCCAAGAGCTGCAGATCCCGCTGACGAGGTTTAAAATAATTTCTTCCGTGGTTTCAAAGTCTTTGTTTTTATCCTATGATCCTCACCCAGACAGATTTCCCCTGCCGGCAGGGAGATTTCAACCTCCTGCAGGCTCCCAGAAGGGCCTCTCGCTCCACAGCCCTGCTGCCGAGTGTCCCCAACGTGCCCCGTCATGCCCCGCGAGCTGCTCCGGGAGCGGAGATTGACACCTCCGAAATGCCTGAGTGCATTGCTCGGATGTCACCGGCGGCACAGCCACCGGCTACCGAGAAGTGAGATTACACCAGTGCCAAAATCTATATCGGGTGTACACGCGAGGTGTGTGGTCTCTCAGATATTTGGGATGCGAAATGCCACGAGCTGCCGCGCAAGGGTTCGTGTCGATAAAATAAGAAAGGTATTTTTTGTTAATCCTTTAGCGAGCGCGCTGTCATGTGCTAATTGGTGGCAGGAAGCAAGATGGGCGATGGTGGGGTTTGCTGTCAGTAAGCCTGCTTGGGATATCGAGTTCATCCCTAAAAAGACCCCAATTCAGGCTCCGTGCTCCAATGTTCTTTGCTTACAAGTGCCTTTCCCCAGCGAAAGGGGCGGATTTCCCTGATATGGTTTGAAAAAGTTGTGAGGAATGAATAAAACTAAAACAAACAACCAGGCTGGGATGTGTCCTCTTACTGGTGGGGAAGTGAAATGAGCCTCACCCAAAAGTTTTGACAACGTCTGAAACAAACTGTGAAAACTCTGTCACTAGAAATTGATATATAATGCGTGCACTTTGAATAAAACCAATAAAATCAAATTCCTCCTTTGTAATTTGTTTCTTTATTATTGTATATATGTGACAAGGCTGTTTAGTTTTAAGATAAATTCAAGATAAATAACATTGAGTTACTTGGGAGGTCTTTGGTTTAGAATATTGATATTTATTTACATACTTCGAGGAAAAAAAAATCCCCAGCAACCGATGTAGCTGGGAGAGCTGTGCTGTCCGGCGATGGCAGGGAGCCGTGGTTCGAGGATCCAGGACAAAGAGGCGGCTGGGCATGGGGCAGGCTGGCGTGGCAGCTTGTGGGCACTTCCCTGTTGTCCGTGACACGTCCCCAGCTCCAGGATGCACCTGGAGGGGTCACAGCATCCCCTGGGATGTGTCCCCGCTGCTGTGCCGGGGGATGCTGGAGTCCTGGGGGTTCAGCAGAGCGAAGCCCCAGGATGGATCCAGTTGCACTGGGGTTTTCTGTTGGTTTGTGTCCCCCAGATGGCTTGGTCCTGGGTCAGCTTGCAGCATCCCCGGTTTTCAGTGATGAGACAATTTCTGGGTTTGCCCCGTGCCTGCTCCAGCATTGCCATCCTGCTCAGCCTGCCGGGTCCTCAGCCCTGCTCTGCCTTTTCCTCATCCCTGAATGCTTTTCAATCGTGCAAAACGCAATTTTGAACACCTCCCACTTTCTGAAGCTGCTTCTAAGTGTGCGCACTCCTCTGGCCTCACAACCTCAGGTTAATGAAGGGATAGCCAATTAACTGAAGCTAATGAGTTCTTCTGCATGACCTCATTTGTTTTTCACAGTTGTTTGCTCCAAGAAACAAATATTTGTGGCTCACTCAGAGCTGTGCCTCGGGATTAGCCGAACGTGTGCGTCCTGGAACAAGTGCTCACAGAGCATCCAAACTAGCCAGCATAGAGATGGTGACTAATTGGAATAGATTGGCAATCGCTAATAACCTTTCTCCTAAAGAATGAAGGACAAAAGCCAACGTGGATGTGAGTTATCCCGCTGACATCAAAGGCTGTGTTTATGTAAGTGCTGCTCGCACTGAAGATCCGTCACAGGGCCGGACCCTTTGGTGAGGAACTGACAACTCGTTTGCAGACACTTTGGAAAGAGCCCAGGCACAGCTGCCAGCGGTCCTCTGGGCAGAGCCCGTGTGGGATGCAGGGATGCTGGAGCCCTGGAAGGGTCCCCAGAAAGAGCAGAGCTCTGTGCTCAGGCTCCTGCACCGTTTCCAGACGAGTGGTGGGTGCATGGAGGAGGATTCACCCCCCCAAAGCTCAAATGAACTCATTGTAGGAGTGCTCAGCATTTTTCTGGGTCATCTCCTCCCCAGGTAGGAGTGGGTGCATGCCTAAACCCCTCAGCAAACTCAGGAAATTAAGAATAATCAGTGTCTGCTTGTTATATGTCTAATGTAGAAATGTTGTTTATCCAGGACGTGATCTGGAGGTGACCTCATAAGGTGGTGACATCAAACAGCAAGTTCCACCCTCCTGCCCATGCCAAGGGTCTCTTGGGGAAGCTGAGGACCACCCGGCTATTTCGTGGAGTGACCAGGGAAATGGCACATGGAGCATCCAGACCCTTCCCAGAATGGACAAGTCATCTCCTGTTCTCTTCCCAGGTCCTTCCAGCATCTGCAGGAGGCTGTTGCAAGGTGTGCTGCCTTCTGCCGCTCAGGTACGCACGGAGCAAAGCCAGGTCCAGCTGGAAAAAAACAACAACAAAAAGACAGCAAAGTGCAAGAGCTCCCTCCAGCTCTGCTGTTGTTTCTTACAGGAGGAAGGACGTCAGGTCCAGTGCCTCCCTACACAGGCTGCTGGGCAGCTGCAAATTTGTGATGCTCATGATCTGCATCATCTCCATCAACGCCATCTCCTTGGCCATGGAGACGACTGCCGCTGGCGGTTGCGCTGGGTACCATTCTGGGGGTGAGGCAGGGGACAGGAGAGGAGGGGTGGAGGGGATGGGGGTCCAGCCCCTGCAGCTGGTCAGGGTGGCTGCCAGCCCGCTGGCCTCCCCGTGCTATTGCCTGCACCAGCCCAGAGCCTGGTGAAATGCATTTCAGCTTCAGATCCCTTCATTTATTCAATAATTATAATTCTTAAAATGCAATTTTTCGGTCCTTTCCGTGGCAGCCCTTTCCCCCCTCACGGTTTTAGCACAGCTCGTTTTAAGCACCCTTTTAATACTCAATTTTCACATTGAAAAATCCCTCTCGGTCGCACTCCTTGATTTCCTTGTCTTACACAAGCCAGCTACTGTATGCAAACCTCTGAGCCTTAATTATATATCCCAGTAATATATAGCCAGGCCTGGCTAATGTCAAGAAACCCAGGCAGGAGCGTCGGAGGTTTCCCTGAGCTCTGGCTGCAGGAGCAGGCTCTGTGCGGGAAGCAATCAGCACATGCCCAGCTCCAAGGGGTGGATGGGGTGCATGGTGCATAGGGATGTGGCCAGGACCCTCCCACGCTGGGCAGTGACCCGTGGTGATGATGGCAGAGGGGTGAGCTGGGCTCACGTTTGCAATTGTCACCGTGGGCAGAGGGACGTTGTTGGGGATGTTTAACATGAAAACTGGGGAAGCGCCAGCTCGGTGTTTGGGGTCTGGCAGCTGCAGGCAGCTGCCCTGGCTTGTTTGCTCCTCTCTCCAAGTCACAGATGCCTTCTGCATCGCTGTTTACACCACTGAGCTTTTGCAGAAGCTGTGTGCAGATCCCATCGCCCACTGGAAGAGCAGCTACAACATCTTGATGCTGCTGCCGTCCTCATCGCCTTCCTCCCGCGCCTCTTACCTGTGGACACCCCAAACACCCACCTGGAGGGGACCACCAAAGCTCTCCAGACCCTCCACATGCCCAAACTCATCAAGTGCAGCAGCGGGATGAGGGTGAAGCTCGCTGTTCCGTCCCAGCAGAGATGGGGGGTCCCAAGCCCAGGAGCTGGGGGAGGCTTTGCGGTACCCAGGTGTCAGGGGCTGCATGGCCTGAGAGAGGCTGATGCTTGTGGTAGCTCATGACTAAAAGGTAAAACCAAATCATTCCTGCCTTTTTAAGAAGCCTATGGCTTGGCCATTGTTTCTTTCCCTTGTTTCTCCTTTCCCCAAGGAGAGGAAAGATTTTCTTTTTTACTACAGCAGAGTAGACGCTAAAAAAAAAAAAAAAAAAAAAAGAAACAACCCCTATAAACCATAGGTCACGTCCTATTCTTGGTCTGTGTGTATTTTTCTCTCCAGCACACCATCTCCTATTTAGTTTTCTCCTGACGGCTCTGGAGGTTTGTTTTTCAGCAAGGAGCTTGTGTGCGCCGTGAGTGCTCAGCCAGCGTTTCTGCGTGTGATTAATTGGCTGGGGAACCCACCAGAAGTGGGATGTTTATGGGCACAGGGCTCTTATAATGTTCACTTCTGAGCCTTCGTTCCCCTAGTTTGGATCATAAACTTCACTTATCGCCAGGCTTTTATATGTTAATTATTCTGCGTGGCTGGGAGAAGGGGCAGCGCGGAGAAGTGGGTGAAATAACGGATGGTTTAGGTGTGGTGGAGCAGATGCTCGTCTTGTTTTGGCTGATTACAGGAGAGGAAATTGATGCACGGAAAAACGAGGAGACATTTAAATCGGGGTAAGCGTGTGTTTGATGGTGTGAGCCTCGCGCTGTGGGCTTGTGGAACTCACTGCCAGGAGATGCTTTGTCTGGGGACCATGAGGAAAAAAAAACTGGAGGATAAGATTTGGCACCGTACCCCCCTGAGATGCTTAAAATGTCGAGGTGCTTTGAAAAAAATCCCACTCGGCACAAATCTGCAGCTTTAAGAGCCTAAATGCCTTTGAAAACCTTGGGCCATGCAAGGTGGGACTTAACACCTAGGGGACTGGGGCCACTGGGAAATGGCATCCTGGCTTTGGGTGAGAATGCCTAGAATGGCATTACAGGGGGAAAAAATTACCAAAGAGAAAAATTCTTCAGGCTCTCACAGTCCCTTCCTGTTCCAGGGATGCTATAAATATCCTGCAAAGCCCTGCCGCGTGCTGCTTTCCAGCTCCAGGGGCGTTTGGTCCTTGCCTTTGTGTCCTGACTCGAAGGGACAAGTGCCCTGAGCCGCTTGGCATCCCAAGAGACAACATGTCTTTGCCTAAAATTTGCTTTAAAATGTGATGGGGCTGTCTAAATGCATTTTGCTGAAGGTGCAGGAGGCTGCTTATGCCTCTGTGTGTATTGTAATTTATTAATTGAAGCCCAAATTAGCCCTCAACAGGTTTGCAGTATTTAACGCAGAGAGCTCAAACATGCAACACATTCTTGGCACGTTTCCCTTTATTAATTAAAAACCTCTTTAAAACACTCTGCCTTCCANAAAATATATTTGGGATTAATTCCAATGTAGTTTACTACCTGTGCAGACTGTAAACCACAAAGCTCCTTCTTAATAAAAGCTCATAGGACTCCACGGCGGTTCCTGAAGCAGCTGGAGAAGCCTTGGCCATGGAAAAGGAGGCGATGGTCCTGCACGGGGGGCACTCCCCAGCCTGCAGTGCCGGGAAGGTTTTACAGCCCTCCTGCCAGCCCCAGCTCTGGGTGGCTGGTTTTCTTAATGACCACGTGCCGCAGCCCAAACCTGCCCAACGCCGTGACATAACTTGGCAAAAATGTCACCTGAGTTGGGGTTGAATGGCTTTTGTTCCCCTGCCAGTCCTGGGCTGCGCCTGTCGGAGAGACCTACCTGTGCAGGGAGGCTGGAAAACCCTCCTCCAGGGGTTTGTACCAAACTCGGCGGGTTTGGGACTTTTTTAGTTCAGGGTTTCTGAGATGGTTCTGCAGACAGCGCAGATGCATGTGTTGTCTTTGTGTTGGATGCTGCCCTTCCCTGCTGCCCCGTGCAACGATTGTGCATCTCGGTGTCACAGGTGGGTCTTTAGGGGAGGTCTCAGAGCCGGTATCGTGTCCCTTCCCTGGGACCGCAGGCTTTGTACGGGGCTTTCCCAAGCTGAGCAGCCATGGAGGGATGAGAGATGACTGTGGACTCTTGGCCCATCTGGCCTGGCAGGGGAAGAGCTGGACAGTAAGGGCAGCAGAGATATCCTCCTGCCTCCAGTCTGTGCCCAGACCCCGAGGGACAAGGGTTACTAGCACTGCTCGTTTTTATTCCACCCCTGGAGGGGTTCAAGGCCAGGCTGGATGAGGCTTTGAGCAACTTGGGCTGGTGGGAGGTGTCCCTGCCCATGGCTGGGGCTGGAAATTGATCTTTAAGGTTCCTTCCAACTCAAACCAGTTTGTGATTCTATTGTTGTATTCAGCTAATTAATTAATGCAGAAGCTTGGGGCCACTGTGCAGCACTTCCTCCCCATGGAGTCCTACAAGGGCCATTTCCCAGTCCAAGAGACCAGCGCTTGGCCATAGCCTTTGAGTTTTGTCACACTCCCGTGCACTGTGGTGGTTGCTCCTTCCCTCTGCTGAATTCCCAGTACAGCCCTGTGCATGCACACAAGGAGCTGGTTCAGAGGTGGTCCAGGGGGGCTGTCACCTCCCATGTCCAAGCCTTCATCCCCACTGAGCATCCCCCTCACCTATAGAGCACACATTTGTTTTTCCTTTTGCAGGTTTTCCAGAGACTCTTGGCCAGACGGCGCAGACAGTGATGTATGCCCTCATCCTGCTGTTCCCGCGGACGTTTGCCATTTCGGAACAGGGATGGTTTGGCGATCCCAAAATTGGACGCACTGAAAACTAGGGCAGCTTGAAGGCTGCCCTCTTCACACTCTTCGGTTTAGTAGCTGCGAGTACAGCAGCATTTTCCAGTCTGTCTCAGCCAAACGACAAGCTGCAGATTTTGGAGTGCTGCTGAAGAAACCCTTTAATTAGCTTGTGACTGCATTAGGGAGAGTGTGAACTGCTCGATGGTGAACTTGTCTTCCAGATCCCTGGGAAAATCTGCTTTGATAGACAAACTTCCCTACCCAGCATTATAAACTCAGAGGGGAAAGTCTCCGAAGCTGACAGCAAAGAGATCTGTGCTGACTGATTTAAACCTGGACCTCTGAGGAACAGGGAAAGATATTCGGTTTTGCAAAAGAAAGAAAAAGAAGAGGAAGATTTCATATGGCTTGTGAGTTATGCTGTGGTTTGGAACTGACTCTCCCATCTGCTTAATACATTTGCAGGTTGATGGCTGGACAGACTTCCAGCGCGAGATGGATTATTGTACGGGTTTACGAGCAGCCACACGTTCACAGTCGTGTTCATCTCAGTGGGCAACTTCATCTTCTTCAATATGCTGATTGCACTTGTGATTAGCAAAACCCAGGCCGTGCAAGGGCTGTGCATCGGGTGTGCATGCGTGTGTGAGTGTCTGTGTTACCAGCTAACCGGCTCTGCTTGGAACGCTGCTGCTTGGCTGCTCGCAGAACTTGGCTTCTGGCACAGCTGAAAACACTCCGGATACAGAAGTCCCCAGTCGCTGAATAGGATAAGTGTAGCTTTCCCCATGGTCCCTTTTTTGGGTCATCTCTACGCCCCTGCTTTGACTATTTTTCCATAGCTGCCAAGAGCTCCTGCTCCTCCAGCACCGCCAGCCCTCAGGTCCCCTGGGTGCACACTTTGGACCCAGCACCTCTCATCCACAACCCCTTTCTGCCTCTGACCCAGAGCTGCTCTCGTGGTCTTGGTGCAACTCAACCCTGCATGGAGCCAGACCAGCTGCTGGGGAATACAGCAGATCCTATGCAAGAGGCATCTGCTCCTTGGCAGCTATCGGCTCCAGTCCCAAGGTTGTTCTGCTTCGTGCCCCTCACTGATGGATGGGGCTGGGGGTGGACCAGGGTTTTTTGAAACCCAAGTCTCTTGACCCACCAGCTGTGAGCGGTGCTTGGAGACTTACTTGCATCCCAGTGGTTTGACATGGACAGGACTTGGCTCCAAAGGATGAAGAGAGCTCAGAAGTTCGAAGAGGACTGCAAAGCAAGGAAGACAGCTGCTGTTTGGGCCAAGAAATGGAAGATCCTGAAAAATCAGGGGAAGAAAAGGAGCAACCAAGTCACGCTCGAGCAGGTGGGCTGTGGTCAGCCGTGGGCAGACAGCGCTGTCTGCAAATGTCAGCTGCTGTTTAACAGGGCAAGATGTGGATGAACGCTTTCAGTGGAGGAAAGAATTCCTTTTCTTTCCTCCCCCATTTTTATAATAATCCAGGCTGTAGATCCTAGATGGCTTTTTGGTAGGCTCATCACACATGCAGCTAAAAGTATTAGGATGGCCCATAGAGGTTAAAACATTGTAAAGGTGGAGAAAAACTCTTAATCGGTTTTGATGTGTTTTGTCTGAATTTGTTTAACTTCAAAGAGAAGTTTAGAAAGAAATGCTTCTAGATGATGTTGAGCCAAGAGCCCTGTCCAGAAGCAGCTTGGACTCGATTTCTGCGAGCGCTCGAGGGAGGTCAAGCTCCTTCCTGCACTATCGCAAACCGTGGATGCAACGTATCCAAAATAATGCTATGGGCTTGAAACTCATGCTGCAGCGTCTGTAGGAGAGCTGTGCACTGCTTGATAAAGGGCTTTTGCAAAGCTGACTTGAAACAAATGCAGTAAAGCTGTCACTGAATTGTAAATGATTAGAGCGACGTGACTCCCTGTTTCCCCCAACTCTTCTGCTCGTTCTTGCTTTTAGCAAATGTAATTTGAAAATAATCAGTTCAGGATGGCTCGGTTGAGAGTGTTCTTGTCTTTGGGCCAGAAAATCCCTGATTCAAGTACTAGACAGAGTGATCGATTTGGGTCAGTGGTTTGGGTCCCACCCCAAGAGCAGGGCTGGAGGTCCCTGCGGAGCTGCCTGGATGGGGGCTGGGGACACCCCGGGCTGCCTCCCTTGGGACAGGCATCTCCATCCCGCCTGGCACGTCTTGCTGCTCCAGAAGTGCATTGAGGATGGGGGTCACAGACAGCCCCATTTCCAGCCTGTAGCTGGTATGAAGTCCATGGAGGGGTCTACAGGGTGACAGCCCCAAGTGTCACCTCCTTGCTGACTGTTTCCTTCCTGGGCTTGTTCTTTTTCACAGCACGATATCACTCAGTGTGGAGATTCCTGTGAGCTCATGGATGACATCAAAAAGAGTTTGTGCCACTCCACATGGTGGACATGTTTGCGCCTAAGTTTGGGAGGTGGGGAGGACTTGCCACCTTCCTACAGCAGTAGCCCAGTCTGACCCGTGCTTTCCCTCAGCTGTCTACTTCTCTGGATCCTGTTTGGGAACGGCTAACCCCAGGCAGCGAGTCTAAACCGTGTAACCAGAAAAACCTCCCACAAATCCCCCAAATGGAGACTGCTGAGTTTTACATGTCTTAGGTTAACCCTAATGTGATACAAGCCTATGATCACAGCTTGGTACCTATTGTTTAAAAACCCCATGGTCTGGCCTGGTGTCCAGAAAACAACTCCCTGGGTATCAAAACTTCCCTTTTGCCCCGTTCCCCAGGTGGCTGTGGTTATTGTCGGGGTTCTCTGTATTATTTTCCCCCCGTACTCTGAATGCACGGATCAGGACTAGTGCTTCCGCAAATGTTCTGCTGTGCACATGGCACACGTTGCAGAGCCAGCCCTGGGTGGCACTTCTGCCAATCCCTCCTCATCTTTGGGACAAAAATACTTAAAAGGATGTTAAAGAAATACTGCAGAGCAAGGGGATGCAGTGCCATGCAATGTTGGATTTTTTTCGTTTGCTCCTTTGCCCTGCCAGATGAACAGAGCAGTTCTCTGTATGCCTTAGACGTGGTGCTTCCCATTTTGTGTGGTATTTGGGGATGTTTTTAGCATGCTCTTCTCTTACTGCAGGTTGCAAAATCACTGTTAGGAACATGCTGGAATATTGAGAGAGATTGTGGAAGTACAGAAAGAAAATCTTTGCCAGATGATGAGAAGATGAAAAGTTAAAAGCTCTTTAGGCAAAACATGATCCTTGGTGGCTGTCAGAGCTCTGCCTACAACCTCCTCTTCAAACCTTCCTTAAAATAAGCCAGAAATATTTCAATTAGAAATAATTCAGAAAAAATCTGCTCTCCTTTCTGCTTGCTGAGCGGGTGGAAGCGCAGCTGCCGGTGCTGCAAGCAGCCACTGATGGAGGGAGGCACATTGCTGCTCAGAGCTGGAGAAACCGTGGGCTGGGAAAGGATCACAGCCCGGATCCTTTTCCTGGAAACCTTGTGGCAAGGCTGGGATTAGAGCCCAGGCCTCCAGCATTCTCCCTGCCAGCTCCCTCTTTCTAAGATCAAGCATCCTCAGCATAGCTCAGGGGCTGCTCTGAGTCAGAGCAAACCGACCTGCGCTAAGGAAACGCATCGCGGTACCGCTGAACGGAGCAGCTTGTTTCTGTGCTCTGATGCTGATTAACATCTTGGAAGAACCCGCTTGGGTTCGTCTGGCAGTTTTAATGCAAACACACCCACACGGCTCTGGGTAATCGGAGAAGGAAAGAGGAGACTGGCAGAGGAGCAGCCGCTCGTGGCACGGGCTGTACCGGTACGGAGGTATGGCCACAGAGCCCGGGCGTGATGGCCGTGACAGTGGCAGCTGATGTGCCTCAGGTGACAAGGAACAAGCCATCCTGACCCCCTCCTGGTCGTGCAGGCAACGGGGATTAGCAGAGCGGGGCTGTGTGGCATGGCTCTGCTTTGCCCCCGCCACGGTCCCCCGTTAGGATGCTACAGCAGGAAGTGAGGATGAGAGTTGGGGATGATGAACGGGAATAAAGTGCCCGGTGGGTGATGGGTTTGGGGGTTTGGCTCTCTCCAGGCTGGGTGATGTGGGGAGAGGAGTGGGTGCCCCATGGAGGGGACACAGGAGGTTCACAGCTGCTTCTTGGCACCTGCATTGAGCAGGCAGGCTTGAGCATCCAACCACTTGGACATGAGGCTGCCCCAGGTTTTGCCTCTGATGGCACTGCTGGGGTAACATCAGGTGTTGAGTTGTTATCAACCTCAATAGTTTTTGTATGACTGTTCCTTGCGATTCTACACAATCAGCAGGAGCTCGGTATTACCAAAGGAACATCTAGAAAACATCCTCTTCACTACTACGCTGTGGCTTCCAGCAGAAAAATAAACCAAAGCCAGACATGAACAGTTTCTAAGACAAAATTATTGGCACATCCCTACAGAGAGGGGTGGGTTGGTTTTGCAGAGCCCTCCCAGACACTGCCGTGTCCCTGCCTGCCTCTCGCCAACCCGAGGCATCATGCCAGTGGTCCTCTTTCTGATGGTAACTGTGGGTTGCCCTTTGCAGTGGGTTTGTCCCCCAAAGCCTTCACGCGAGCTGGCTGGGGACTGAGAGCTGCTGACAGGAGCTCCTCGTAAAAGGGCTGGGGAGAGCCCAAGGACACGAGCTCCTCCTCGATTTGTTTGTCATGTTCTCGTTTGTAATAATTTTGCGGTTTATGAGGATACTTCCTAAAACTTCCCCAACATGATGGAAACACATGTTGTGCTATAATGCATGATGTGACCCTTTTGGTGGAGAGATGAGATCAAAACCGGCTTTTCTTCGACAGCTACACAGGATATGGTTCACGGAGCCGGACAAGTGGAGGGGCATGGGGTGGTACCCCACCTTCCTCCATCCTTGCCCCAACTGCTCGTCCCTCCTGAAGTACTGCCTGTGTGTCTTTGCATGCACAATCCCCAGGTGGATTTTCTTGTTAATTCATTATTTAAACTTCTTCTCCTCCGTTTTTTTGTTTTTCTAGGGGTAATTCATCTCTGTGCCCATGCATGTCCATGTGTCACCCTTGAGTGACACGGAAAGCATCACTTGGGGTTTTATCCGAAGGGCAGGTTTGCTGCTGTGCTCACTCCAAGGACAGGGCCAGACCGGGGGAAGCAAACATCGACCCTAGAAATGGTTTCTGTGAGCTGAAATGCTAATAATGCCAAGGTTAAAGGCCTTGTGCTTGTTTGGCTTAGCAAATCCCTCTGCAAAGGGCATGACTGAGGTGTCAGCGTCACTGGTCACATTAGGGCCACACTGCAGTAGGTGTCACTGAGCTGGGACAATTCCTGCAGTATTTGTGTTTGGGTGAGTGACAGGGGTCACCTTTGCCATCAGCCAGAACTGCTGCCATCCCTGGGGGTGGGTGCAGAGGGTCCCCAGAAACCCAGGGCAGGTTCCCAGCAGTAGCTCTGTGTCAGCATCCCACCGAGCATCCCCAGCATTGGGTGTGGGCTGTCGGTGATCATGGTTTTCATTATTTTAATGGTAAGATAAAGTTTTTGTGCAGTGTGAAAAACAATCCTAAGCCTCCCTGTGTTTATAGGAAGGGCTCAGACGAGCTGAAAAACTGGTGTGCGAGAGCCAGGGACCGCAGGACAGCAACCGGCAAAGGACAGCGGTCCTAAACGGTCTGGAGATATTTTTTAACTGAAAATAGATTTCTAATGGCAGGGAAGTGCCACGGTGACATTGGGGAGTAATTCGGGATGAATGCAGAGGCAAGCCATCCCAAGCAGCAACCGACAAAGTGGAGAGTGGTAAAATCCTCTAATCCTGCTGATGGGTTTCTAAGTCTGCTTCCTTGCCATGGGGGAAGGCTCTGCCCCAGGACAGTTCCTGGGGGAATCTGGGGTTTGTTTTTTTCCCATGAAAACCTTTGCTTTGGCTTTCCATGGGTGACGTGTCCTTGGACACTTCTGTGTATTCCCCACCTCCAGCTTCACCTTAAGTCCCAACGAAGTTTTTTCTTGCTGCTTAATTTTCCCTGCACCCTTGCACACCTTTGAATGGACCGAGAACTCCTGTAACACTTTGGGAAATGCTCTGAATACGTCAGGACATTGCTCAACTGCTTTGGCCAGGCTGCGGGGGGTGAAGCAGCCCTCTGGCCTGTGTCTTCAGTTTTGGGAGGTGTCAGCAGCCTTTCTGGTGCTCAACATGTAGTGTGATGCTGCCCCTTGGTTTTGTCTTGGGGAGACTCAGAGAGCATCCTGAATATGAAACAGGGGTTCTCTGCAAAGAGATATTAATGAGGGAAATTAACATATTTTGTAAGCTGTCTTCTCCTGGGCTGGTGTAAATTAGGACCAAGACAAAGTTGGACTTAATGAAATAAAAAGGAGAGGCCCCTTTTGCCAGGCGATGGCTTTTCTGCAGAAGCTAAATGATACATAATGTTTATATAGTGTTTTGCTGCTCCTAAATGCAGGCTAGACATTAATTGATTCCAGGTTTGCTCTGTGAAGTAGGTCAGCTCTTTCCATTTTGCAGATAAAGGAGCAGCAGGGATTGTCGAGGGGTGCCGGGGGTCAGCACCGGCGCTAGGGCACCTATACAGATCACCGCCCTCGCCATCGGACCGCGTCATCTCCCTAAATATACACCGCTCCTGATGTGTGCCAAAATCAGCTGTGACCCTGTAAACCCAGTTGCATTAAGCCCGGTTCAAATGAAATCTGTTTATGTCTCCAACGCTCGCTGCTGGTCAAAGCAGGACTTAACTCACCCGACGCTGTTTGTGTTCAAAGCCTCTGAAACCTCTGCTCTGACCATCTTGAAGTGAAATGTAAAGTACTCGCTGGGACCTGGCCAGGGTCCAGGGAGCTGTTTCAGACTCCCCCCCCTCTCTCTTTTGCTCGTGGGGCCATTTAGAAAAAAGCATCTGACATTTTAAACAGTGATGGAAAAAAAATAATTTTAATTCACTTCTGTTTACATAGCACTGGAAGCTTGTGAGGGTTTGTAGAGATTATTATTAATTGTTTAAACTGGTGTGATAAAAATGTTGCCTTGGCTTTGGAACGTGAGCTGGCTCTCAAGACCCCAGCGCTGGTTTAGCCAAGCACTGGCCCAGTGCTCTAACTGGGGGAGTCGGAGGACCCAATGGCTTGGTGGGTCCCACTGTTGTGGGTCATTTTGGCGTCTTGGAAAGAGCCTCCTGCCCGTTCTGCTGATGTTGAACTGCTAAACCCAAAGCCTGGGTCTGTGGAAGCACCTGGCTCTTGCTGGGTGTCCCCATTTGTGGATGCCCAGCTTGGAGGTGGTGGGTGGCCAGGGGGCAGGGAAGTGGGGTGTACCCAGGCTCGGAGCATCACTCCTTCGCTGCTGTCTCAAAGCTGACCTGCAAAGCCTCTCTCTAGCTTAATTTCATTAATTTAGTTTGGTTTTGGGGAGCATGACCCTTTAATTTTTGTTTGGACATTGTGTGAATCAGACCGTGCTCCTCCGAAGCAGGTGGAGTCACGGCTGAATGTGCACCAGGGGGACGTGAGAGGGGAATCGGGTCCCATGTAGAGAGCCCTGATGTCTTTCCAACCGGCAGAGGAGGTGGGGATGGGCAGGCACTGGCACACCTGCAGCTCCAGCCTGGCCTGCATGTTACACGTTTTAGGTGGGTTGACAGTTGGACTTGGTGATCTTTGAGGTCTNAAGACCCCTCATGTCTTTCCGACCGGCGGAGGAGGTGGGGATGAGCAGGCACCGGCACACCTGCGGCTCCAGCCTGGCCCACATGTTACACAGTTTTAGGTGGGTTGACAGTTGGACTTGGTGATCTTTGAGGTCTTTTCCATCCCTAATGGTTCTATGACTCCATGCATCCTTGCACGCGTCCATCAGAAGACCCAGACTCGTTTTTACTGGTCTATTGCACAGCGGGATCTTGCACCTATAAAACTGCTCTTAATGACTTCCTAAGGTACTAAGCAGGGTGATGGTGATTTTCTCTTACAACCCAACAGGACTTTGTTTATTTAATATAAACCCCTGCCCACTGTAGCTTTCTCCTCTGTGTATATTGATGTGTACACACTGTACGCACACGTCCATGGCTGGTGTTTGGACACCCATTGACCCGCTCTCCAAAGCCACCCATGACTTTTTGCTTTCCAGCCTGTGCCCACCACACGTCAGCCCTTCCACCCGCAGAGCTGGGATGTTGCTGGGGGGCTCTACCAGGTTCACCGGTGCCAGCACGAGGGGTGACACAGCCCAGGCAGTGCCTGGGAGCCTCCCTGGTGACAAGCTCCTGGTCCTCCCTCCCAGTGTGGCCAGCTCACACGTGCACAGGGAGGAGGAATCGTCCCCTATAGCCATGGCACTGACTGCCTCTGACCCGCTCTCGCTCTGCTTTGCCAGCTGAGTGTGAGGCAATGGCTGTAGGACCAAAGAAGATAGGAGAGAAAATGATAGTTGGGAACTAAGCCCATGACAGCATCATCATCTTCTGCAGCATCTAGACTCTGCTTTGAAGCTCTCCACTCAAAATACTACCTCTGTGATCCCTGGGGATTACCCTGCACCCTGGTACTCATCTGAGTGCCAATATTACGAAATGCACCAGCACGCAATTTATCTGCCTACTTTGCAAGTCAGCCTTGCACAACAGCTTACGAGGGCGCTGAAAGGCACGGCGGTGTTAGGGGCGGGATCGCTGTCATTACTGCCACTCTGACTCTAGCTGAAACAAGTGTCGGACTAATCTGACCTCATTAACCAACTCTGATGTATTCTAAAAACAAACCTGCAATGTGTGAAACATGGTATTTCAAAGAGAAAAATTCACTTATGAGGATAAAGAAGATTGGAGGCTTTTGCATACAGCCCAGAGACTGGTCTTTTCCAGATGCTTTCCTTGAGGTATGTCATGACATATTTCTCCAAGGCTGCAGACCCTGAGCATGTTGTTATGTGACAGTGAGACACAGGTAGAGAAGGGGATTCCCTCTGCAATCGTTGGGCTGCAGTATGGTTTTTGCCTGAGCTGGAAGAAGACGTTGGATGAAAGATCTGTGCTAAGGAATGCTTTGTGTGCTTAGCCATCGCCTTTGTGAATCAGAGAGGGAGAACAGCCTTTATTCTGCGATGTGACCCCATCCCAGGGGGATTTTCCTTGAAAAAGGCTTGAAATTAGTTCCAAAAAAAAAAGTGCTGCTGGGTGGAATCCAGCCTCACCCTTCACAAGAGGTAATCTTCAGATGGATGCTGTATTTGGTGTGAGGCTGATGGGTAGCATCGTGTTCTGACATATAAAGGCAGAACCATCCCCACTGCCCATCCCAACATCAAGGAATATTGTAGAGGAGGGTTTGAATTCAGTGGGAATTTCCCCGACTTCAGGGAGTGGAGAGTCAAGGCAGGAGGAGATTAAGAAAAGGCGTGAAAATGGGCTTTCTGTCGTAAGAGAGATAATTACCTGAATCCTCCTGTTCGTGCCTCTCTTGCGTGCCCGTGCACCAGGGTAATTCCAGTTGTTGAGGTTGTTCTGGGATGACGCTGGCATGCAAAGAGGATTGGTCCCAGAGTTTTGAGACCTGACATTAATGCTCACAGGCGTGAGACAGCACGTGGGAAAAATGCGTTTGGGGACAACCGTGATAGGCAGCAACAGAGAACCTCCAACCAGCACAGAAGCTGGCTGGAGAAACGCCCAAGCGATTGCAGAGGATGTTTCAGTGCTTACCATCCTTGGCACGGGGCATGTGCCAGGGATCTTGTTTCTATCTGGTTCTCCATCTCGCATGAAAATTGGTCACTTTTGAAGAGTTGTCCATCCAGTATGGTTTTCCTGATGGTGGACGGAGACCTTCAGGAGTCAGGTCCTCAGCCTCTGAGCTTAGGTGCTATAAAGAAGAAAATGGTCAAGCAAAACATTGGGAAATCTGTTTCTTATTTATTGTCCTGCCAAGCTGCTGTAAGACTTGGTGGAGTGGAAAAGATTTTCCTGCCAATGCTGCTGGCAGCGGGGGAAACTTCACCGCCTGCCATGTTCTGGGACAGGTAGGGACAGGGACGGGGACATGCTTTCTGCTTGCTCATGGGGGTGAGGAAAACATTTGCAAATATTCCTTTTTTTTCTCCTCTGTCCTTTCCAAGAGGGAAGTTTATTAGATATTGTGAAGAACTGAAAGCAGGGTGCAATCCTTGGAGAAAGGATACTTGGAGAGACACTTCACAGGTTAGTTTTTGGTAGTGATGAGGGGTAAACATGATGTCAGATCATGGCAGTGGGAGAAAAACTATCAGATGGTCAGGAAAAAGTGGATTTTTGATGGATGTTTCTATGCTCGTGGCATCACCTGGAAGGATCTCCCAGCACTAGAGATGCCAAGACAGTCTCTGCTCTGCGGGCCGTGGAGCAGAAGAAGTTTGGTGGTACCAAGGAACTCTTCCCAACACAGCAAGGTCTTGCATCTGCCACTTCCACCCAGAAGCGCCCACCACCCTCCTGGGGATGCTGTGTATCACCCCCGGCTGCTCGTGTGCACCGCGACCGGGGTAAGCTGAGCAGGGAAAGTTTCCCAGAGACTTTTGGGCCGTGACGCCAGGAGTGATAATTACCTTGGCAGAGGCGGCCACAGTTGTTCGAACCTGCCCTCTCGCCCGTGAGTCAGAGAGGAAGCGCTGGAGTGAGGGGATGGCTCGGAGCAAAGATGCAAAGCTGGGAGTTGCTTTCAGACCTTTTTGTTTCCTTGAGGGTAAGACTCAAAAATATTACTGAGGGAGCAAGAAAGACTCCAGTAGCTTCAAATCCTGCCTGCAGCCTGCGAAGGCAGCACCAGCTAGGATGGCAGGCAGCACCCGGAGCCCCTGCTGCCTGCACAGGATGGGACCATCGCTGGGGCCCCCAGGAAAGGCAGGAGAGCAGCTGTGCAGCTTGTGGGCACCTGTGGGTGAAGTGGGTGAACTCTGGCACCGATGACGTGTCCCAGGAGCTGTTCAGGGCATGTCTTGCAGAGGCGGTGTTCGCCCGGCAGCTGCCATCCCACCTGGGGCACCTGGGGACACAAAGAGCCCCAGCTCATGGGGGAATGTCTTGGGGAGCGCCAAGACCCCATTTATAGGGCTATCTGTGTGGGTGTGTCCTGCGTAGGTCAGACAGCATCAGGAGGTGGCTCAGAAGGGTTTTCTAAGGACAACAGGCTTTGAGGATCTTGGGGGATCTTCTGTAGCAAAAGCACTTTTCCTCTTGAGGGTTTTCCAGCCCTGCTCTGGTCTGTGCAATGGAGCAAAGAGCAGAGCTGAGGTGGATAAAACCCCAGNCCCATTGTGCCCGGGAAGCTGTGGGTGCTCAGCGGGTCCCCAAATCCACCCTGGGACCTCCATGGGGATGCTGGTACCCTCCCAGAGTGATGGAGCCAGCAGCCGTGTTTCTGAAGGGCAAAAAGATGTAAGAGAGATGCTCAACAATCAGGCAAGAAGAAATTAAAAAAAAATAGATGAGTAGAGACACAAAGTGTTACTCTGTGCCTTACCTGTGCTGCCGGCCCCTGAGAGCATCCTTATAGCACTTTCCCAGACACATCAGAGTTAATTTTAACAAGGAGAGTAATTTCTATTGGGGCTGATCTCCTTGGGAGTACATATCTTTGAAAAGAGCCCAAATTGTGAATTATCTTCATTTCCCTAAGAGTCCCTCCTGCTACCTGATGGTGGAGTTAAGCCATATTCCAGTAATCTTCTATATCTCGGGATTTCCTGACATAGCTATTCTATTTATATGACCAATTTTAGATTTATGTTATTTACATGTATATATATTAAATTGACACACATTTACATTAATAATTTTAATTGTCTTTTACAAGTTTATATTCCAGCAATCTCTGACGGTTCAAGATCTCTTAATAATACAGGCAACATATTTTTTTCTAATGAAGCTAAATTCAGATTATTTGTATTTTTGGTGACTCCACATTGTTTTGCAACCCTGTTGCTTCCCTTTAAACTCCCTAGAATAACATGGAAGCACTAGATGTGGGCAAACGTGGGAGATCTCTATGGAAATGCACAGGACTTGCTGGTCACTCGCTGTGCTGAAAGCAGCAATCGCAGATATTCGAGGATCGTGTTGGCATGGAATTTTTAAAGAATGACTCTATTAATAACCTTAAGAGAAAACAGATGCCTCAGGTTTGCGAACAGAAATGTGGATATTCCAGGAGACATCAATTGTTGGAAGTAAACAACAGCCCTGATTCAACAAAGCTCTTAAGCAGACACTTAACTCTAAGCATGCACTTAACAGGGGCTCGGGATGGGTGTTAACATATGTTCTGCTATATAAGGAGGGACTTAAGTACGTACTTACAGTTAAGCTCGTGCTTAAGTGCTTTGTTGAATTGGGGCCAATACTTCAGCTCTCCCTTTGTCTCCCTAACCTTAACTGTGCCTGACATCCAGGAAATTCAAACAGGGGCTGCTGCATTCACCTACCAGCATCCCTTTTGCCTTCAGCAGCGGCTACGTCTATTTTGCAGCACAGTTGAAATGCTCTGGGTGGCAGGGTCAGGCTGTCCCATCCACCTTCGTGTCCCCGTCACTCCTTATCCCATGGGGTCACCTGTGGAGAGACTGAGAAACGGTCACATTTGCAAAGTTCTATGAAGACCCCACTTAGGAGCCATTTGTGCCTTTATTTTTACTGGTTTTTAAATCAAGATATTTTTCCACAATATTTTGCATGTTCATAAAAGATGTTTGCTTTCTTTGTGCTTATTTTTTGGTATTTTTAGTCCTGAGCACCAAGAATTGCACTCTGCAATGATTTAACTTCCCTGGTCAACCTCTATGCACAAAAACTTAATTTTTCAATTTTTTTTTTCCTTTTCTAGCTTTTTCTCCTGTCACATCCCCCATCCACTGCGTTGTAAATATCAACAGATGAACATGAACTGGAAAAACCTTGGTGCCTTCATGGGTTACTGATGAGCCAGCCGGGATGCTCTGAGATGCCCTTCCAATCAGCTTGAGAATCTTCTTCTTGGCTGCAGGTCACCTTCATTTCAGACCAAAGTTACTGAGGACAAAGGTCTCATTTTGGTCCCTGTCATGGCACCTTGAATCAGCATCACTGGAAACCACAAAGCCCAGCTGTCAGTCTTTTCCATGGCTTGGGATCGCATCATTTGTCAACTTTTATTTGCAGGAAAACTGATTTCTCAGAAAACTGAACAGATCTTGTTTCATGAGCTGGGGAGAGCTCAGGGAAAGTGGAAACCAAAGCTGGTACCTCCAGACCCAACTCACACGAGGCAGCTCCTGAACCAAGCCTTTCCAGAGTTTCCCTGGTGACGTTCTGCCCTTCTAGCCATCGAGGGGAATTTTTGCACTTGTTTCAGTGGGGCCAGACCAGCTTTCTCCCCAGGATTTTCCCTCCAGACAGTTTTTAAACTGTGGGTATGGCAGAAGCTCTCTGGAGCAGAGGACAAACAGCAAGCCTGCTCCCTTTCCCAGCCCCAGCTTTCTCTCTATACCACCTCTCTACCCAAAAAGTCATGGCTGAAGAGGCATGAGCACTGCAAAAGAGAGGGGTTCGTTTTACCGGTCAAAGCCAAGCGTGATGAACATGTTAGACATGACTCAGGGACCGTTATCTAGATACTGCACTAAATTTTCTTGAATTAAAAAAAATTAATAAAGACCTCAAGGACCAGGTCTTCACTGCTTCTTTTCTTTGCAGATGACAGCATCCAAGTTCCAGTTATTTCTGTCTTGGAAAATAAAAAACCCTACCAGAAGAGAAGGAATGTGAGTTAGCAGCACAGTTTGGTACCTGGAAGACTCCAGGCTGGAGTGCACGCTCCTGATTTATGGTGTACTTGTTAAAACCACTTGTTCTTGTCATAACAAAGCAGATCGAAGCGAAGCTGGGTAGAAGGTCTCCTTCTAGTTGGCACTTCATCATGGCTTCTTACTCTGTCTTAGGTTCTGGGGGTTTACAGTTATATAAAACTTAATGAATCAGTATACTTTAGATTTCCTTCCTAATGCATATGGGTTCAATTAACTGCACTGTTTGCTTATTTAAGCGTTTTCATTAAATTGCTTTACTATATTTTCCCGCAATTGAAGGGGAACATGGTGGGGCTGATGCCATCTGCCACCATCGGTTTAGCAGAACCTTTTTCTTTGTTCAGACCCACTCTTTTTTATTAGAAGAGACCCTCCTACCCCCAGCTCCCTTTGCGCCACGCACTTATTGCATTCTCCTCTTCTGACTGCAGACTGATAAATAAAAAGCTTGTGCGAGGACCTTCATGTATGGTATTTTTTTTTAAGGCTCTCTTTTACAAGATCAGGTTGTGTTTTGCTCCCCCTTCTCTCCCCCTGCTTGCAGATTCCTTTTTCCTCCAGCTTGTGAATAAATAATTGTTGTTATTACAATAGCTAGCAGCTCTGGCTGCATGGTTCTGTGGGGCAGGGGATTTCTTTGGGTAAAATACCTGACCAGGCTATGGGCTCAGCCCGGGACAGCAAGGACAAAGCAGGGGGACTTTTTCCTTTTTTTCCTTTTTTTTTT
>VZTO01024668.1:0-30906 GCA_013400615.1 Syrrhaptes paradoxus
CTCTTTTGCTCCCAATTCAGTTTACAGTCTTCTAATTAGACATCCCATTAGATCTCTGTAGAGTAGCTAAGCAGGCTCTGAAGTGCCAGTTGCTCCTAAGCCAGGAGGACCTTCAGCAGAGGACAGAGCCCAGGGTGTTGGCTTGCTTTTGGACCCAACGCTTGCTCGCTGCCTTCCAAGAGGTCTTCAGAAATAGGACTCCAAGTCTCTCTTGCTGTAGTAAACGAATCCAGGCAAGCACTCTAGCATTTAATGTAATTACATTACGGGGCACCCTTGTCTTCACTTGTCAGCAAAAGCGTTTTATACAAAACTGAGATAAAGTGTGCTCTGAAAATGCCTGGAACACCGATTCCTACAGGCCAGACGAGCAGGAAACACCCCAGAAACAAATGCTGACTTCCTTTGATTGACAACCTGCTTAGCACTAAAACAGACATTTGCAAGTACACCAAGAAGTAAAACATAAAACAGAAAACACACTGAAAATATATATACTCTGTGATAGCTGATTACCGATTTTAGATATAATGTCTGAAACTCTTACAGCAAAGATGATTTAACTTTCACTCCTATTCCCTTGCTCGGTTTAAGTAAATTGCTGCCAAAGGTACATTCCTTTCATATTCACAACAAAAATAGAAGCTTCCAGCAGGGGGGAACACAGACACGCACCCCTCACGCATACAAAAAGGAATTTTAAATTCTTTAAAAAAAGGGGGATAAAGTCATCAATATTATATTTCGATGGGTCCACATATAGGAAATGTGTTTAGATATACTCTCAGTGAACACACTCAAAATGTTTTGAAAATGCCAATTACTATAAACTGTAGTCTCCAGACAAAATTAAATGTCTCAGTGCCCTACCTTCTCTGTAAATTTTACATTTACTTAGGGCAAAGTACATATTTTAGAGCTTACAGGCACTATTTGAAGTGCCAAAACAACTATAAAACCTGACATTTCATAAACCCAGAATGGATTAGAAAAAAAATGCTTTATCTGAAGTTTCTGGTATACACATATACATACTCTCCAAGGAAGGTCTGATCCAGCTTCGCAGCAGAAGACTTATTTGTACAGCAAATGTGATAAACTAGAAATTCTGGTTCAACTTCATTTAAAATTTCTGGGCACAATAAACTTATTCAGCTGACAAGAGCCAATGACCAACAGAAACCCGCAGGTGGGGCAATTCAGGCAGCAGGGTTTTAAGTATAGGTAAGCTGTTAAATATGAAGATTTGCATTTCAGTTTATTTTAGGGAACTAATTAAAATTTGAAGAGAACCTAAAAGTAACAGCATGACTTATCACCCAAATGCCAACACATACACCGAGTTAAATGATGAGCCCGCAAATGCTGTGCAGTTTTACACTATATTGCAATATTTTACCACAAATGATAAATTGTTCCCTAAGCATCCGACGTCATATAACATGATCCTAAAGATACAGAAACGACCCCACACCACTCTTACAGCTCCATGAGAATTCAGGGATGCACTTCCAGGTGACCTCTAACAAACCATGTTCCCTTTTGCCTGGAGATTTCATCCACTCTAGTAATATGTGTCCAAAGTAAGCGGTCAACCTTATCACCTATCAAGAAAGCAGAAAACTAAATGTGACTTGTCTTCCAAAATTGGCAAGCTAGTGTGCCACCAGAAAGAGGAAACAACCAACAAAAAACAAACCCAAACCACAAAACAACTCACAAACCCAAAAAACTACAACACCCCCTTCATTTTCTTCAGTTCTACAGTGAAAAAAAGGCTTTTGGAAGCGGTTGGTCAGACTGAGAGGACAGTCAGGACGGTGTAATAATGCACACCCCTGCACAGATAAAGTGTGGGTGGACAAGGCGGCATCTACTTGCCAGAGGCTACTTGTAACACCAGCTAAGCCAAGTCTACCACACCTGAAGAAGCCCTAACAACCAAGCAAAAAATCTCTGCAGAGGCTACCACCGGCAGAAGCAGGACCGGCATCCACTGTGAAGTGCCCGAGGACCAGAAAGCAGAACATAACCTCGCTCTGAGTTCTGGGAGAGACTGTCACCCCTCCGCAGAAACAGCAGAAGCGAGGGGAAAGCCCCACGTACCAGAAAGAACATGAATGCAATGGGAACACTGCAGAGTAGCCATTAAAAGGCTTTGCTATTTTTTTCCTAAGACTATCTCCTGCTAAATTTATCATGTCTTGAAAAAAAATCTCACTTGTCTATACTTCCTGCCACAGACTATGGAAATGAAACATCACAAAACATTTGCAATGATTATTTAAATTCAAGATGGCATCTACATCTATTACCACTCCATTTTAATTCACTAGAGGAAAGACTGATGGACACAAAATAAGGCATTTCTTTCAGTAGTTAATTTTTATTTTTTTTAGAACAACGTTTAAAACAGCCTTCTATTCTGAAGTCATTGTCAGTGCAGACACATATTTCCACAATTTACACCGTAAGTGCACACTCAGCATTTGCTCAACATTGCTCCTTTAGTTACACTAGACTGGGAAAAAAAATCAAGAAAAAAATAATCATAAATCATTATCAATAAGAAGGAGTTGAATGATCTAATCTGTTATATGCACACTTGAAGAAAAAAAAAAAGCAAAAAAGAAGAGTCAGAAAAATGCCAAAAAAACTTTACTATTTGCAACTTCTTAAAAGCATCTTGGAATGTCCTATGTCACCTCCAGGGAGTGTTTTGTCATCATGTCTCATATGGGTTAAAATTGTTTTGAGGTACATACTCAAGTAGCAGCATTATTTTTAGCATGCCTATCTTATACATACTTCCACACTTGATAACATCTGCAAAGAATATTTCAACTTTTTTTATTTGACTGTTTTAATTGAACAGTTTCTAGAATTGGACAAGGCAGGGCATGGCTTGATGCACAAACAGTATCTGTCCACTGCGCTTCTTTCAAAGTCCACAGCTCAGCTCTTCTTTGAGAAATACTGTGAATATTCATTTTCTCACCCGAGCGCTTTCCAAGACATGAAATCTGAACATTAAGTAGCTTAATACAAGCAAACAAACTTCAATTCAGATCCAAAAGATACAGTGGGCACGTTAGTAATTGAAAAAAAAAAATAAACAGATTAGACTAAACCCTTGTTTAACAATCCCTATCGATTTGACTTACAGCAGATGAAAGATCCCACAAAACGATTCCAGCAAGGGGAAGAAACCAGAAGGACAATATAATCTCAAACTGCTGCAATGTTTTGCAAAGTGAGAGTGTAGCTGGTGCTGTTCACCCTGCCAAGCCAGCTGCTCCTGCAAGGGGCTCTTCCCACTTCACCACGTCTCCATCGGAGCTGCCAGACTGTCCCCACTCCTCCCATCATAGGCACTGGTCTGGCAGATCGGGTGATCTCATTCATTCAACTGGCTTGATAGGGAGCTGGGGGTGGGGGGGTGTGGATAGATGTTTTATTTCACTTTTATTAAAACCACCAGATCAACCACTAAATTATCCGAGGTATCTGATGCAAGCGAAGCAGCAGTCAGGGTAGCAAGAGAAAAAGGTGCCGAAAGGGGTCTTCCCATTACAAGTAAAGAATTCAAAGTTTAATTATAACACAAAACCACCCATCACTCAAAACCACTACATATTTTTATGCCTGAAAGGCAGCAATTGCTCCAGCAAATGCTCAGGCATGATTTCATGCCATCTCTTGTTAATTCTACAATATCAGAAGTGTCCAGTGAATTAGCCTGCATTTCAAAATCCTGTCCCTAATCCTCTTTGAATTCATCTCATCACCACTTGTTCTTAGCTCCAAGACTGACTCACTAAAGAAAGAAAAAAAATTTTTTTTAAAAGCAGCTTTTCCATGGGGTGAGGGGAACAGGGCAGGGAAGAAAAGCACAGAAAGCAAAAGGTGCGGTGCTTTGCTTTACTATTTACACACATGAGAAAATCTTCAGTTTCCTGGACTTCCAGAAAACATGGAGTTAAATAACAGAAAGCAAAGCACAGGATTATATAAGCAGAATTCAACTTAAAATGTATGCATCCAATACCTTAAGTATACTTAAGTATTCCACTAACCCAGGTATTTCCAGTTCTCCATCTAAATACCTCTGAAGGAAGCAGCACACAATCCCGCAGCTGCAGTACAAGAACCAGCTGGGGCAGAGGGGAAGGATGGAAGATAAAAACCTCCCATGCCTTTACACACATCTTGAAGCACAGAGAGCAGAAAGGGGAAGCAATTAGAACTAAACCCCTTTTTCAGCCTAATTTTGTTTTATAAATATTTAAACCTGCAAATGTAACTGTGATCAAAAGGATATACATTTCTCAGGAATGCAGACATATGTAAAGGCTAAACTGCTGTGGCAGTCATGTCCACAGATTGTTAGTAAATGGAACAAGGTGACCACTATAACAAAACATAGAAACACAATCCCAGAGAGCTATGTTGGAGAGGGAAAGAGAAAAAAAAAAAGGAAAAAAAGAGATGCGGTTAACAGGTTGAATGCTTTGCTGGATCAGACCTGCAGGGTTACGATGCAATGAAGAAACACAACATTACATTTTATCAGCCTAACAGAAGGTGATTACAAGCATATAAGGAAACTGAAGACAAGGGAATTAAAGTTGCTGTGGCTTGGAGCTTTTCTGTAGCATGCAAAAGCATTACTTTGTTCTTAAAGAAAACAATAGGAAAACAAAAAGCAAAACTGACTTAAAATATTAACCTCTTCAAAAAAAGGGAAAAGGTTCATCTTCAGATTCAGAAACTGAGCCACTGCACAAGGGCTCCTTCTACCTCTTTCAAGAAGGACATCTCTGAACACAAACAGATTCCAAATCCCAGAAGTCTGAAAAATTACTTAGTAACGCCTCTAATTAAATAACATTGCAACAAGCTTGCATTTGACAGATGACTTCTGCCTTCAGAAGCAGACCTCTGCATGTTTTCCCTTCCATGCCAACAGTAGGATTTATGGACAAGTCTCTGCAGCTCTGGGCACACGACACACACGTAGTATCACCACTTAGCACCAGTGTTTAACTGCAGATTCCTATTTTTAAAAAAAAACAAAGCGAAAAATACTGTCCACAGCAAAAGTGAAGTTTTAGCACAGTCCAAAAATTCTGACAGTAAATGATATCTACTAATGCATTCAAACACTAAAAGCTCCATAATACAAAATTCACACAGATAATTGCCAATAGCATCTTTCGGTTTTGCCAGACCTAGACAGCACTGTTCATCTGAAATACTCTGGACTATATATATATATATATAACATTATACCTTTGAAAGACACCATTCCGTGATAAGGCACTAACTGGAAACAAAAATCTTGCTTTTTTTTTTGCCTACTAAGGTTAACACGCAAACCGATGCTATTACAGGAAGCCCATGTCAGAGCACTCTATTAGTAAAATTTCAACCACACACAGACCCACAGCCTCAAGGCAGGAAATGAGGCATTTTGCCTTGCTGTTACACATTCTGGTCCCAGCACACAGCACTGCTTTTCCCCCAAACTCGGCTTCATTAGTTTTACTGTCTCAGAAAGTACAGACCATTCCTTCAAGCTGGGATCCCGTTCGCTCCGTCCTGAGCAAAGGCGGACAGTGAGGTGCAGAGAGGAGCAGCAGGTTTATGCAGCAAAATTTTATATCAAGTGTATAAATGGAGCCCTTTAGATCCAATTGGGGTCCTGTGTGCAAAACCTTCAAGATTTCCACAGTGAACCAGACATATACCTGTGAGACCTGGGAGAACATAATACTACCTTGTGAGACAAAGCTAACAATACACAAACCTGTTTGTAGGATAACACATTTTTCAGGACTGAGGGGAAAATGTGTAGAAAGGACTGAGCAATTTACTGAAGCATCCCAGGAATTCTGCACACTTGCAAGCAGCAAGCTGGAAAGGCTATTTCACACTAAATAGGCACACTAAAGTTAATCTTATTCTAAAAAGAGCTGGGAAACCTCCTCCTGGCAAGAAGAGGATGGGGGCTAAAGTCTGCTCAAATTCTGGCCTATTCATCGCAGTCCCTCAGAGTAGAGGTCACCAACTGTGCACCCTTCGCGGAGATCTCACACAACCTCCCCAAAAAGCCCTTATCACAGAAACTGGCCTCAGAGGGAGAAAGCCAGAACTAAAGGCTGATCCAAGCATGACGGCTAAAACAGGTGCAGCACAGAAAGCTTTTGTGCTGCTCTCAAACCTACCAATAATGAAAAGTCTTGGAATTTAAGAACTCAAAAGACTCCAACAGGAAAGATGACTCCAAGTCAGGTTCCATTTTAAGGCTGCCTAATTTATAAAATATCAGAAACTTCTCAAAGTCAAAATTTAAACCTTTCTGCAGGATTTTATGAACTACCGTTTTCTAGAATTCATTAGCTCAAACAAGGTTTTTTTACTACCAACTTGGAAACAGAATATTAGCCTTAACACTGGGAAATGACAAAATAATGAGGTAAAAGCCATCATCTGTTTCGGAAGACATCAATGGTACGTAAAAGATATGGCACTTCTAGCACCTACTGTTTCCCAAATACATACTACCCCCCTATTTTCAACAGCAAGCTCTCTGCCTCCTCTCACTACATATGCCCATATATATACATTTAAGTCAGAAGTCATCCCAAAGCAAGTGAGAAAATTAAAAAAAAAGATTAGAGGAGAAAGGCTCCTTAAAATCACGTGCAGGCATGCATATATATGCGTACCCAAAAATCTATATACACATGCATACATACAGAGAGAAGTAAGAGACGTACCTTTTCACATCTGCTGCCAGAAGTGAACTCAAGTGTCATTACTTTGTGGTAGAAAAATGGGGGTAAGCACAGGGTAAGAGACCAAGTGCACTTTCAACAGTGCAACAGAAATCCTAATAAGTAATTTGAGCTGCCACTAGAAAACAGAAAAAAAAAAATTGCTCTCTGGCCAGTGAGAGAAGAGTTGAAATCCTGATCACAGCACAATGCTAAGAGATACATTTATCCAAACCAAAACAACTTTTCTGGATATTTCTGAAGTCCTAGAACAGTTTCTTTCACCTAAAAGATTTAGAGGAGAGAATAAGAAACAATTTGTTCACACTTGGAGGGATTCAAACGACATGAGTCCAAAGTTCTCCGATACTGTCTTATCTTCCTGATGACTTGCTCTGAATAGTGTGGATAAATAAACTAGATACAGTTGACTGGCTTCAATTTTTAGACCAGTCATGCTATCCAAATGTTAGAGCCACCAAATTTTAAAAAGCCCCCACATTGGTCTAATTTCTTACCCCATTTTGTTTGTTTTTTGGAAAAAGGCACCAAAATCTTGAGCCACAGCATGTAAGTGAAACTGAGCTTCAGAGAGATAACACTTAACAAAATCAAAATTCCTTAAATTCTGACTCACGTAGACAAATTAATAGTTGAGTTGCAGCCTAAATGCAGATTACAATAATTTTCAAGACTTCAGTAAAACTAGAACAGATAACAGAACTACGCAAGCAGCAGCATTTATAAGCCAAGGCCATGAGAAATGAGGCTTTGTAATCTTAACCCACAAGGAGTTACAAATATTTCAATTCATAATACAACCATTCCTTCAGAGAATTCCTTCAGCCCTTACCTACTATATTGTCTAGTTTCAAAGAACTTGACAAAGGTGAAATATTGAAGATTTTTGAACTGAACACCAGATTCAAAAGCTGGAGGAGGAAAAAGAATAAGGAAAGAATGGGACAGTCCATCAAAAGAGTTTTCTGGGTCAGAAGGAAGGCTAAAAATAAAAAACAACCAAAACAAACCACTGACACACACAGATGCAAAAAAAAAAAAATAAACCTCCTAGAGAAAGTGAAGAAAAACTTCAGAACCACCAAGCGACAATTCAAAGCAAGTATTTTCTTTGACATTTAATTCTTACTACTGGATACACATTTCAGATAACAGCAACTTTAAAAGGCTTATTATTAAAAACATAAACCACTTGAAAACTCATTTATTTTGCACTTGCAGGAAAACACAGATAAAGACAGAGACATAGATTAGGTCACCTGCTCTTAAAGCATGTGCTGTTCTCTTGATGGGTATTATCCACATGTTGAGATTAAAGTTGAAAAAAAAGGAAGTGCTACAGAAAATTCTGAAAGATAAAACCCCCTAAATTTACACAAGCACCAAAACCAACGTTCATAAATAATTTAAAAGGGGAAAGTGGAGGGAGACATGTTAACTTCGCCAGCTACTTTGCAAAAGCCAACTATCTGCTACTGCCAGTCTCAAGCAGTATTGCTCAGTGGCTTCAGCCTTTTTTCAATTCTTCCTTTTCATTCATGCACTCATACTTCTTTCCTTTGAGAAGCTGAATCACTCCTTAAAACTGAAATTGAATTTTTTGATGCTCAAACTGATCAGGTGCCACAGAATCAAGCTGCAACACAAAGAGGAGCAGGTTATAACAGTGGTTTATTACATCGCTTTTGAAAGCTGACAGCTCTACTTCCTCAACCTAACTTCAAAACCTGTTATGATCCTACATTGCACAAGACTGTCCCTTTCCCTTTCTCCAAACAATTTCGACTGTTGGCATTATAAAAATAAATTCCCACTGACAAAATTAGCTGCACCTGAAAAACCTACCTATTATAATTTGGGATGGCCATCCGTGGCTCTAAACCAGTGCTGAGCACTGTGCACATGCTTCCTGCTACTGCTCCAAAGCCACACACCACCCAGCAACCACCAGTTTTACAGTTTCTCATGCTTGCGACTCCTTTACCATCAGCACTTAAGGCAAAACACTCAAAAACCCGTTATCAGCTGGATATCCAATGCTAACCATTGGTTGCAATGGCACATGACTAAACAGAATGCTCAGATTATATAAAGGTAGTTGCTAAATGTTCTTATACAGTGAGAAATGCCCCTGATTAAAGCAACTGGGCAAGAGTTTCCCTTCATAAGCACAATAATAAGCTAGTTTGGAACATTTGTTGCACAACATTATTATTGGGTTCACTCCTGTATCAGCTGCTTTCATTACTACCAAAGGAATTATCTTTTTTGGCTGGAGTTACTGAAAACAACAACTGACCCATCCCTAAGGATGAGATAGGCGAATTGTCAGATGTAAGTGGGAACTTAGAATTTTAAAATCATATTTAAGTAGGTGAAAACCATTAGAATATTGAATATTCATTAAAATTCATGACCTACAATGGGAGCAATAGGCTTTCTGTTAAGGAACACCTTTATAAGTAAATTACTTTTTAATCAGGCTGTTAGTTTAAATGTTTTTCAGATACAATAACAGACTAAACTCATGACTACAAACAACAACTTTGAGAAGAATCTTGGTTCATTGCTTGGTTACAGTAAGCCTGAAGCAGTGCACACAGACAGGTTTATTGATTAGTTCTGGGCTCAGGAAGATCTTGTATTTATGAAATCAGGATACCTGAGGCAACAATAAACTTACACAGAAACTCGTACACTGCAGTTTACACTTCACTTTAATAGAAGGTATTGATTCTGTCTTAAGCATCAGTTTATTCCATTGACTACAAACCACTGCTGCTGACATCACTGAAGAGAAGCAATTCAATTTTTAGACTTTCAAATATCTGCACTCTTTTTGAGAAGTATTTTAATTAACGGTAAAATTGTATTTATGGAATAATGAGATACTCTTGCCACCTCTGCAAGTAAAAAGCAGAGTAGTTTTTTTTAAGCCTAGGATACAAAGTTTTATAATAATTATTCAAGACTTGTCTACCGAATTCAGTATTTGGAAGTAGTTCACTGGCAACTACACTTTAAGCCTTGTGAGCAGCAAGCAGCACCCTGCATTTCCTAGTGTCCCTTTACACAGGGACGAACCTATGCCTGCATCTTCTCACATTAAACACTTTCAAGCTGAAGTAGTATATTTTTCCACTCCTGTTTAATTTAGATTTCTTAACTCCGTTTTTCCATGTTAATGTATTTTTACTATCATCTTGCACTCCCCTTGGTTTCTAGATTAAAAAGATTTAATATTTTTAATCCACTTTTTTATATGGAATGATTTAAAATAAGACAGACTGCCCCCATAAAAGTTTTGATTTCATATGCTGATTTTCCCTTGTCCTCCTCCCCAAGGAAAAATACACAGTACCTCTCAAACAGTTTACACATCTGAGGGCAATTCTGAGGGATAATTTTGGGAAACACCTACCACCACAACCAAAAATAACCACCATATCAAGGAGGGTGAGCATATGGGGCAGGGGAATCAATACAAAAGGTGATCTGGAGAACATAACCTATCAGCTCTCAGATGTGATGTGAAGAGGGCTCTCTTCTGAACAAAAGATAATGCATCTCACTTTGTAACCAAGTTAGTCTATTTGGATCTGTCCAGGTTAAATTCGAGGAAACTGGAGCAAGAACAGAGATAAAAGAATCTGAGGGGAAAATGCAGAACCTGCAGAACGTAGAGAAGTAGAGTCAAGAGATTTTTCAGAAGGGGCTCATCTGGAACTCCCTAGAAGGGGGGAAAAGGAAAAAAAAGGATACTATAATATACTGTTTACTCATAAAACCCTAACACACACATCTAAGGACCCAAAAAAGAAGCTGCATACTCAGGTTTAATTATAGAAAAGAAAGACATTTTGGGATTATTTTTACCATAAATTCTTGCAACGCAGCAGAGATCATAAGGAATGGTTCTCCAAAATGAAAAGAAACCCAGAGCTCTGCATCAGCAGGGTCAAGAAAAAACAAACGTACTCTGAAGTCCAGAATGAATCTTAATCATTAATATCTAAAAGCTATATAATAGTATGAATAATACATATTGCAGGAGACAGAAAGTAAGCATTTGTTCTCTTAATAAAATCATTCCTTTGGAGATGAAATAAAACACTGGTTAGTTTTACTTAACTTTGAGTTCTCACATTTTCATCCCCTTAAAAGGAGAACTGCACCCCTGATGATAACAGATTTTCTTGGAGAAGATCAGTATGAACAGCAGGGCGCTGATCTTTCTGGAAAGAATACTGAAATCCTGCAACCTTTTGAAGAAAATGATGTCCTTGTTGCCAGTCATACACTAAAAGCCTGAAATTCTGTAGCTACCATAAAAAATGTAGTGTAGGAAGCAGGAAATACACCAAGTGTCGGGGAACTCAAATGACAACTATTGGACAAACACCACCACCTTCCTCCTCCACACCATCAATACGCTGGCCACGTCTGGCTTTCAGTGAAGGACTAGATTAAAATTAGTTTTTCCTGCTTTTGTACCAGACATTTTGCAGTTTGCATTCTTAATCTGCTTTCTGCTTTGGTTCATCACACAGAAGGATGTGTTACACATGCACATTGGCAATATGTTTAGTTACAGCTGAAAATCAGTTCAAAAAAATGCTTAAAGCTTATTTCTAACAAGCTTCGGATATCTAGTTGGGAATATGTAGAAAAGCAAACCTGGTTTTGTCATGTGCACAACACCACCAAGAGATTAGCCTGCTCAAACAATGATCATCTCAACCAGCATGAACTAAAGATGTACACGAGATAAAGGCAAAGGAGTGGAGCTGGCAGGCATAGAAGAGTGTCTGTCCAGGAGCTCTTCATCAGGGCTCTGCAGAAGAGAGAACAAAGAATTCTGCCTTCGTAGATAGAGCTCTTCTAGTAGTCACTCAAAACTATTAGAAAATACTTTCAAGTAGAGTTTCTCATGTCTTCCATCTAGATACCTATTAATCTCTTACCAAGTGCCAACAGAGCAGTACTTTTCAGCGTTTGGTTTCATCTCCCACAAAAGGCAGGCTCAGGCATCTCCACGCAACCTTTACATTACACCTGGAAGTCCAAGCTGCACAGCTAGGTTAGCTATGACCCAGCGAAAAGCTGTAAAGCTCAAGACTGGGCAAGTACTGACACGTGAACCCTGAAACTCAGCAAGTCTGTTCCGCCAGATCAATTACACCAGTCCTCTTCACGTGGCAAAGCCAGAATACTCAAGTGTATACCACAGCAAAAATGTTATAGTGTATATGGATAATGTATTGGGAAGAGATGGTCCAGCCAAGGAAGCTGGCTTGAATCATCAAAAAGAGAATCTGGTCGTGAGGACAGTCCTCTTGACTGCTCAAGGAGCAAGACATTTTTAAAAGCACATAAGTAAATTCAATTTTCTGGTAGTAAATTCACTTGCATTTTACTGATCCCCCTGAACCTAGAGAAGGGATGTATTTTTTCAACAGAATGTTATCCTCTGCACAAAAATTGCCCTGAATTTATTTTTAAAAAAAAAAAGCTTTAATGCATGCAAGAACATGGGGAACTGAAGGGTTGGGCAAAACCAAATGACAGTACACGTTTAACACAAAAGGTACAAAACTTCAAAATATCTCATTTGCCCTATTTATTTCCCAGGTGCCTACCACTTCCAGGTAAAGTTTCAAACAAGTCTTACTTGTAAGAGCAGTAAGTACTGAACTTTTGTAACAAAACAAGAATCTGTTGGAAACAAACTAGATTTCCACCCTACGACTTCTGCATAAAGTAAAAACCAGTTCCATCTCAGAAGGCTACCTTTCAAGAAGCTAACACAGGCTATGAGAAATCATTCTTGATTATTCTACAGCACCTTACACAGCAACACTGACTAATATGACAAAAAAGACATTTCTTCTTTTCCGGTGGTTCCTCACGGTACTTTGACAAAGCCGAACACTACAACAGATGCATAAGGAGTCCCTGGCCAATAAAAAAAAACTACTAGACAAACAGCTTTTTTGTTATACAGCTAGCAAACGGTAAGGAAACATTCCTTTCATCAAAAAGAGAGTTACAAGGGAGAAGAGAGAAAATGAAATAGTTGTTCTGGCAGTCAATACTTCTCTTATCCTAGAAAAACATACCACATGTCATCCATTGTGAGAAATGGATTAATAAAGAAATGAAAACTCTCGAATTCTCAGGCTGCCAAGTTTCATTGCAGTGCAAGATAACCAAGTTTGGCTTCCTCTTAACTCCTACTCATGATCTTATCAAGTTCTTGTATTAGTCTTTCATTGACTCACATCCAAACAAACAAATCTTCACCTTTTAAATGATTTTTTTTATTAAATTACTACTGATTAGATTTACATAGATGTAAGCAAGAAGAAAAAGTGCTTTGTCAAAATAAGATAGGGAAAATACAAGAAACACACTAATCCTAAAGTTTCCGTGTGAATGCTTATCTGTGGGTTGACAACATTTCTGTTCTGAATGACACTATTTAAATTGAGATTTATTAGAAGTACACTAGACACATTTCTTGGTCTACCAATTAAGGCATTGCTAGTTAGGACAATTGTGGTTTACGGTTGATTGAAGAATAACTTGGCAAAATTGTCAGAGTTGTCTAACTTACTACATAAAAATATCACCTAGTAACATTCCTTTCCATCTTGAGAAGGTGACTGTAAAGAAAAGAATTTTCAACTTTTGTTTTTAAACACTTAGAAGGATGCATACCAAGACATTACTCCAACTATCTAACAGATCAAGCTAATAGAATATTACAGAATTGTCAAATGTACAGCAACAGCTAGCTTTTCCACGCAGTTAATACATTCTAGTTCATCCACTTTCTCAGAACTGCATCAAGTATTTAAGCATTTCTTTATAAAATATTCCCAACATTAAAGTCTCTACACATAACACTTTAATACTATATTTAGAGTTTTCTCTGATTTTTTTTTTTTTTTAAATGAAGAACAGATACTCCTGGCATTCATTTTTTGGAAGAGAATTTTAAGACTTCAGAATGAAAGCATGACAGCCACGTACCGCACCATGATTCATATCCTTCCCAGGCATTCACTGAAGAGTGAGAGCTGAATTAAATGGTCAGGCCAATCTGCCAGCACAAACAAGAACTAGAATAAACGGCAGTTTTCCTCTTAATTCAAAAGGCTGTGTTTGGGACAGAATTCACTTCAGCGCCTCCACAATGACCTGCAGAAGAACCATCCCCAGAGCTCACAGCTCACTGCTTGGCCACGGGCCATTCCCTGCGCCCCGCAGAAGCCGGCAATACACGCCTGCTCTGAGCTGCCAGCTCCGCTGACTGCTCTGCCAGGAACCCATTACTCTCTGGACTCACACAATTCTATGGAGAAAGCAACCGATAACCAATTATTCCTTAAAATATCCTTAAATGCAACAAGCACTGTGGACCACATTGCTCTTCTCCAGCCATATTTTCTACCATCAGGAGGAACATCAGCTTTTGCTCCATCCTCGCCCTTATCCTGCTCAAATCAACTATATGCAGTTCTGATGCCATTTAACTCTTTCAGTACAGAAGTGCCTGGACATACCTGCCCCACTTACACTTGCCATGCACCCGGTCCCCCTCTTGTGAGGCTATTCATGACTAACCTTAGCCTGACCTCCGATCAGCTCCTCAGCAATAAGTCCTAGAAAAATGATTTGTTAGAAAATATACTCATTAGTTGTAATCAATGTAACATGGCTCAAAACCAGGCCACCCTTCACTTCCCTAGTGGGGAATTATTGTTGAACTAAATAGTCTGTCTTCTGCTTTTTACACTAAGAGCCAGTTCTGGGATCCGTCTTGCACTGTACAGTGTGCACCCTCCCATAGGGCAGTGGTCTTACCCCAAATAAGCAGTGAAGTATCCCATCAAGGGATGAAAGATTAGATTTTTCTTAACTTATATTGCTATAGAGTCTACACGGCAACTAAGGATATAATTAGGTCCTAAGCTCTACTGAATACTTAAACACAAAGCTAGTTTGCTAGTTTTCCCAGTTAGTTTCACAGGCAGCCTTCTTATCATTTTTAATGGGGAAACTATCCCAGAATGAGTGTGTGATAGCAAAGGCAAGCCCATTTGTCAAACATCCAAAATTATTATTTTGGAAACAAATAGCACTTTCTAAGTGGAATTAAATGAAATTGCACACGTCTAAAAGCCAAACAATGTGATACAAATTAGCTCATGTTGACAACGAAAGGAAATTCCCAATTACTCTAAGGATTACTTTTCTGAAGACAACCCTTCCTAACAAAGGAAAAACTTCTATATTTACACAGAAATACTTTATCCAAAGATTAAAAAAAATCTGCAGAATCAAGTTTCTGCAAATCTCAAGAAAAAATGCTTCATTTACTGCTTTAATAGCTGCACATTGCTTTTAGAAGACAAAAGTCACTGTTTCATGTGGCTGTCAGTTCCCTGCAAAAATTAATAATTTGGGGACGCCAGATAGGTTAGCCTTATTTTGGGGTATCTTGATTACAAGAAATGCTGTAGCAGTAACAGAGCACTATGCTACAAATATATATATGCAATAAACTCAAGGAAAGGAAGAACCTGTATAACAGTCAAGACAGCAAACAGGTCCCCAGATGAGAGAAGATCAAAATAAAAAAGTCTCTTAAGAACCTCTTCAACATTACAGACGGAGACAAAAAAAGTTAACCAGAAGTCAATTAAGACAGTCCAACAGCCCCTCTCCTCTTAAACAAGCAGTCCTCCCTAAACCCCTGCCTTCTTTCCCTCCCAGCAGTTTATCTGTATAAAACTAACAGTCCTAATAAAAAAAAAATTTCAACTGATATTCAGTAAGAAGTTTGAGGCTTGAAAATATTAACTATTTGGCTTACTGTATCATACAAAACACATATCAAGTTAGACACAATTTAATAAAAAAGCTTAAGGAATAAAGCTTTAAGGATTTGCTACAGACAGGCTCTTGATGAAGAGAAATCATCCACGAAGGAGGCAGAAGTAAGAGCAGAGCTATAACAATTATTCTGCTTAAAACTATGAGCTAAGAGAACAATTTGGGGGAGGGTGAAGAAATCAAAGCAACTCTGGTATATAGTTACACAAACACCCACAAATATCAGTGAATTATCTTCATCAGTGCCTTAATAAGATACCCAAAACTTGATAGATAGAGAAAGAAAAAAAATACATACATATCTATAGATATATCTATCAAATACCACATATTAGTGTTGTCCAAAAACTGGACCCCCTTTCTGTACAGAAGAGCATTAAAGGCTAGAAGGTGGACCTCAACTCAGTGTACTCATCGGCTCCGGCACACCGGGCACAAACCTATTCCCCAGATTGAGGGACAACATTAGGCCTATTCGGTATAAAAGTTTAAAACAAGCCTTTTATAGAAGAGGCATTCCAAACCCTACTCTGCAAGAAGATTAGAAGTAATTTATCATGTAAAAGCAGGTCCTGCACATAAAACCCCCTTCAGCGATGCATGCTGTTAGAAGTCTGTCATCTTTAATTGGTGAAGGGATTTTGAGGCAATACTGAAGATTAGAACCATGATGTTTCTAACAACTTTCAGTTCTGCAAAGGTGCTTTGGGGAAAACCTGATCTCTCTGTGGTGCCTTCAGAGTCATTCAAAATCATCACAAATACGAGGCACAGAAGAAAATCAGACAATAGCATGGATCTTTAGCAGGCAGGGTCTCAGTATAAATACTTTACAAATTAATCATGGAGATTTATAAGCATGCAGATAAAAGTCAGACATAAGCTTCCAGTCCAGAAATGCTGAGCAGCAGTTTCATAAACTGTTTCAGCTCCAGGAAAATACTTAAAAGAATCCAGCACCTACAAAGATACAAAATACCTTAAATGAATAATTAGCACTCTACAAAGGAGCTGGAGAGGCACTGGGATATTACAACCCNATAAACTGTTTCAGCTCCAGGAAAATACTTAAAAGAATCCAGCACCTACAAAGATACAAAATACCTTAAATGAATAATTAGCACGCTTCTACAAAGGAGCTGAAGAGGCACTGGGATATTACAACCCTTTGCTGCAATAGGTTTCAGTACAGATCAAAAGTAAATTCCTGAGATACAACTTCTTTTCTCCTGCAGGCGCAAGTGAAGAAAGTCGCAAGTGAAAGGGTGCTTGTTCCCTACATACATTTCAAGAAACACCTTTGCAAGAAGCTAACTAGAAATCCCAGAAAAACGTTTTATATAAGGTAACCTAGCCCCGCTGAGTCTTCAGAAGTAACCACACTCCTTTGCTGTTCAAGCTAAGGAAAGCAGCTTTGTCTTAATTTATCAGCCATGCTCTGAACAAATGTTTTCATAAAGCAGGAATCCAAACCACTGCAGACTCCATAGCTTCAAAAAGAAACAAACTTCAAAGATATCTTTCACACTATTCCCAACTTGCAATAAAAGAACAGCAAGAAGTGAGACACAAGAGTTTTTCCAATTGCAGTCTTACCCAACTGAGCATCTTAAAAGTCGACCCAAAAAAGGATTGGTTGCAAAATCCCTCTCTACCCTAGAAGTTTCCCTGAAGTTTTTTAAAATGAGAGAATAAAGGGTAAAACACCAAGTTCTGGTGGTCTCATATTTGTGAAAGGACACGGACTATGAATTGCCACACCTTAGTAGAAGGCACAGGCAAAGCAGAGAACAAAACTCTCAAAACCAGTGCACTTTCACATTAAGGAGTAGAAAACATTTTTCTTTACTGAACTGTAAAGGAAGAAACAACTCCTCCCATCACTGAACTGATAGACTGTGTGCATCTTTTCTGCTAATTACCTGATAATCTGGACTTTCAAAAATAGACAGCCTATTTACACACAGTAGGAATACGTTCATGTTTCTCACACTTTTAATTTGTGAAAGTTTATTTCCATCCAAAAAAATCTGACAGTCATTAGAAGTCACACTTTTCTTTATTCGACTTGCCTATATTCACTTTCAGAAACATCATTTTGCCACTGACTGCCTCAAAAAACCCCAACTTTTTAAAAGCATCATAGAATTGGCATCCACATTAGTTCAAGAACAAGTATATTCATACAAAGTTGTGATCAGGAAGACTTGCACGTAATTTGTGGGAAATAAAGTATGAAGAGGTAATAAATAATATAAGGAACTAACACAAGGAATATTAAGCATTTTAGGCGTTTACATTTTTATGTTTAATAATCTTCAGCAGGTAGATCACTTTTGTGTCAGTTTTCAAGTACTCAAATTAAGAAGAACAGACAAAAGATCATATAATAACTGAATTTTAGCCAAAGCAAGAATCACATATAAAGATTAGAATTTATGATGATTTTTCATATTAATTTGCACTGCTTACCATTTTCCTCCTCCTAATATTATCAAAGAACTTCAAACAATTCTAGAAATGTATTTCCTACAGACCTTATTCTTCAAAGAATCTTACAATGTACAGAACAAGCCTTCAGCAACAAGTAAACAGGTAAGCACATCTCTACCTATTTTAGAGTAATTTTCACCTAGGTCTACTGTCTAGCTCTTGCAGTATTTCCTCTAAACTTCTTCCTAAAATAGCAGCAGACCACTAAGAACAGGAGTATCACCTCAAACGAAGGCAAAGAGTCTCAGGGCATCTCTCAACTTCCCTTATGAGTGTCAGACATTAGATTTGTCCTTTCCTAAAAATAATCCTTCAGGACTTAATAGAAAGCAAATTTACAGTGAAGAATCCTTGTTCAAATCCCGATATTCCTACTCAAAACTTTCCCAAACCACTAAAGAAATATAAACTTAATTACTAAAAAAAAAATGTTATTAGTCATCCAGGAAACTATGCAACCTACAAAAATCTAGCGACTAACTGGAGCTGCAAAACAGTTATAAAAACAAGTGACAGTTTTAGATTAGAGACCTTTTCCCAGCAGCCTTGAAGAAAACACTGATTTCCACTGTTCAGACAGAGCAGAAGGGAAGATGCATCCTACACCTGCTACCAGAGCCTAGAGAAACTGGTGTGACCGGGCAGCCGTCCGGAGCTCCAGGTGACAGTAAAACTCATTTCTTCCCAGAATGAGAGTCCAAGATCAGAGCCACTAAACCTTCATTTAGTACCATGATTACTAACAGACTCTTCAAAACCATGAAGAACTGTGAAAGATTCATTGGAGTGGGGGAGAGGGTTATCGGGAAACTCATTGAACACAGACACTTTTACACCCAAAATGCTAAGCAACACCACCACCTGTCAAGCAAAGGAAGAGTGCTCTCTAGACATCTACCAGGTTTCTTTCCTGCAGTAAAAGAACAGAGAGGAAGGGATGAAGCAGCTAAAGAGAAAACTTAAGATACCATGGAAGACAAGTAGAATAGAAGTGGTTGGAATATTAATGAAGAGACAAATTGCAGCACACTGCACCAACTCTAACCTTCCAGTTAAAAATCACCAAGTTTGGAGGTTCCCAACCAAAAAGGCTCAGCTGCATTTCCACCCGACTATCTAGACCCTAACTGGTGGTTTTTAACTGACAGTAAAGTTTTCAAAGCTCATCAAGGGAGATGAGTGCAGAAGGGAAAACACAGCATTTGACTTCAGCGGCGGAAATCAAATTTTAATTGTCAAATTGAGAAAATAGCAGCTCTGGGTATGACTGGCTCTACTGTGTGTTAGCTGAAGACAAAGCAGTGCAGCTCTGAAACTGCAGAAACAAGATACAACTTCTCATGCAAAACTAATCCGCCTAGAACAACATTAGACAAAGAAAATATTATTGATACAATTTTACAAGCAAGTCATTAAGAAATATGGAAGCATTCATACTAGCAGCAAGATGCTTTTGATGAGAGGGCCGTTAAAAGTTGCTTTGAAAATTACCACTCACAGGGTGATAGGAGGTCATAGCAAAGCTTTGGAGGGCAGCTAGCAATGCCCATTCCCTGGGCAACACGCACAGCAATGCTGATAGCACACTCAGGACTGTGTTTATAATAGAAACACTCAAAAAACCCCAAACATTTAGAACAGACCAAGGGACTGTATATAGTCATCCCAGTGTCATGCAGCAAGCTGCATTTCTAAATCAATTTCAAGAACAATCAATACTTCTCTAACACACCAGGTGGCTAGATAAGTAAAGTTTTATTTTCACAATTTCTTGTGAGTGTGCCTTATAGCAAAACAACAAAAGCATCAGAATCAAGATCTGCTTCAGTACTACAAAGAATTCTTCTGTGGTCACCCTGCCATTAAATCACTGCAATCTCTCTATTTTCTGAGTTGACTAAAGAAGTATTATAGCAAAAAGTGCCAAGAATATTTTGCCTTATCTAAAATTATAAACCTATATATTCACAGTAAAGGAAGAAGTGGTTTAAATCTGTAACACTATACGCAATAATTTTTTTAGAAATTGTTATAGAAATACTATGGCAAATTGAGTTTATACTTTAAAAAAAGACATTTTAGTATGGTAGCTCACTACATTGTGCATAAGACACTGATGAATGAATTTCCATAAAACCCGCTTTCAGTTTAGCAGAACTAAAGGTGCACCTCAAGCAGTTTATATCTTAACTCTTGAAGACACGCGCCAAGCTAACAACCAGAACATCATAGAAGTGCACTGACAAAAGTGTCGAAGTATCCCCTACTCCTCTAGGGACTCACTATACAGGTTAGTTATGCCAGCCAGCATACCAAAAAGAAAGTCTTCCACTCTAAGATGCTGAAGAGCAAAACTTCATCCTCTTCTAGATTTCTTAAAGACGTCCTCAAACACTAACCAGTTTCCTGCAGTTTCCATAGGTAGTTGCTTGCCACAATAGAGTGATGTTATTTTGCTAACTCACAACTAGACATCCCATTTATGGCCGCTCCGTATTCCAGCTTTGTGCAGCATAAATTCATACGCTGCTTTGTGAAACAGAACTGAACTTTTCATCCCTTGGATTCAGTTAGTCAGTAAGTACCCTGCAGAAAATACTGATGCGTAGCAGAAAGAAAAAGTACATTGAGAACCTCAAGAGTGGTGGTAGGAGAGGTAGGAAAGGTTTGCCCAGTGTTTTGGGATGGCAGGGGACAGAGAATCATGTTGTTGAACTTCTGGAGGGAAACAGCATTACATACCCACCCAATTCTCTACAGAGACTATGCTCTAGATCCTGCTGACAGAAATTAAAACCCACTTGCTCTGGCCCAACCATTTGCTATTGTTGACTTCAGCAAAAGTGTAGAAGTGACTGGTAGGCATAAAAAGAACCACTGTACAGAAGGATGTGCCTGATAAGCCCCCCCTGTTTCAGGGCAGCTAATTCTACAGCTTGCTGTAGTTCAGGGCAGCCAAATATACTGCGATTCAGATTGCTTTCAGTTTTGCTTAGACAGTATCTAAGTGATATTTTTATGTGTTAAAATATAGTTGTCTTCTTCCAGCCTATAACTAGAACAGGAATTTTCACTAAAGCAGGTATTTGTCAGCAAAAATCTAAAGCACTATAATTACTCAACATTTAATTACCTCTGACATGAAAGAAACGAAGACGTAATCAAGAATGATCAGAAAAAAATTTCAACTTCAAGTTGCATAGCTTAACGCTAGCAGTACCTTATAGAAATCCGAGTTCTGTTTTCATAGAAATTAGCACAACAATTTAGTGCGAGGAGTTTCTGAAGATAGAAACAAACATCAAATAAAAAAAACAATACTTGTGTCTTCATGTAAATTTGTAAGGCTTATACTCATGTATACCCTGATGGCTGATGAAAAAACATACACCTGCAGAAAAGCCATCACAGACAACATGCAAGGCCTATACTCAGGGCATCTGTTAGTCACTGAGTTGGTGTTATTAATTTCTTTCCACTTCAACCCTAGCAGCATTTTTCTTTTCAACAAATAGAGCAGTTTAGAGTTACTGAACATACACCAGTTCAGACAGGACTCACATTCTCAGCTATGCCCTTTAATCTTGATCAGGAACCAAATAAAACACATTTCCTGGGACTTGAATACATTTATGTCACACAATTTACTTTCTAAGACAATACGAAGTTAACATGATTTAGGGAGGCTCAATGACATAATAAACACAGACAGTTTCAAGCATGGTCAATAGTAAGCCCTGGACCTGAATGCCGACAGTGTCATAGCACAGAAGCAACTATTAAGCCTGACCAGCAACACTGTTTGGCACCAATTCTCTGCTGACAAAGAACTCTGTGGCAGATTCGGACTACCTGGATCCTATTTAAACTTGGAAAGAACACATGCTACATCTGACCCTGTCAAGTATGAATCAGCATCACAGAAGTTTCTAAACTTCTGAAGCGCTCCCTGTCCTCCTGCTTGACTTATCTAGGACAAATTAAGCACTCAGTAAGCAGATTACAGCTGGTTGCAAACATTAACAGTGAAGTAATAGATGTGGCTCACATCTACTACAGCGATTTAGCATGCCAAAGGGGTGCTCCTTGGTGCAAGACTGCATTGTGTCTGTATCTGGAGTTTTGCAGCATTTATTAAGGCACAGCCCAAGCATGCTCAAAACATCCCCCCTCCTGGTGGAACAAAGCTGAAGTCCTACCCCAGGACTCTGTCTGTAGTTCTCTGCTTAAAACAAAGATGCAAGATCCTCCAACAGTTAAGCACAGTGCACTCCAGGGCCTGACAGCTAATGCAAACTTTCCTGAATGAGAAGTGCAAAGTGGATATGAAGTCCTAGAACCACAATGGAACATACCAAACAGCCTCTCTTCCCCACACAGATCAACAGCAGAGATGCACTCAACCAACTTCGTATAGCAGTGCTACATACATCCCAATAACAAAATTAGTTAACTGGTTTTTAAGTTAACAAACACCTAAACTTGTCCTATATTCTAGTATGTTGCCAGGCTTGAGGAGATGTTCTCACAAAACCCTCATTGTCCTCAAAATACTCCCACCTGTGTACAGAAACACAACAGCAAGCATTTTAGAAGTAAGCTGAGGTGAAGTTTCAGAAGTCAATTAACATTTAGGCTTATTTACATTTCCTAAAAAGCAATGATAAAAAACAGGTGTTTGGTCTACCCACTGTCACTTTAAAGGCACAAGCTCAAAAATAACATGCCGAAATTCATTCTATGATCTACCCTCTTTTTGCTAAGACCCATCTGCTCCTTCAGCTCTTCAGTGCCCACTCCCTGTGCTCTGCCAACTCTTTTCTCCTAAAGCAGAGCAACTATTCCTACTGCGCCGTGGTGACGATACCCCTTTGGTATACATCCTTTCATATTTTCTTCTTCTGCCCTTCTTCAACCCTAACCAGTTTGGGGCTTTTTTTGAGCTTATTTCCTGCTCCCTTCTCCATGTTTGCTTTCCTCCCTCTTTGCTTTATGGATTGCAGAACAGCTGGGTCTAGCAAAGTGTCTTTTACTAGCCCAGCAGTACCGCCTACTAAATTATCTGTTCTTGGTAAGTATCGGTACACAGTAACCGAGATCACGTAAGCCTGTTAATGTCAATAAGCAGATTAAAAGATGGTCCCTGCAAAAGCCCAGAGCAGTCAGCTCACACCTGAGCCAAACTGCTTTCAGTCAGACTGACAAAGTAAACAGAAAACTGTTTCCTCATCACTATTGCTTCGCTTCCAAATGAGAGAATAGAATAGACTATTTCAGTTGGAAGGGACCTACAACTTAGTTCCATCGACAACAGCCTTTCTCAGTGGCACTCACTGGGACACTCGCAGCTATGAGGGAGTTCTCAGTCTATCCATATCCCAGCATAGATATGAGAATGGAAAATTGTCACATTACTAGAAAAAGGCTCTTCGCAGCAAGTAGGAGCTAAGAAAATAACAGAACACCTTTTACAAGCTATGTTTATTACTGCACAATACAGCAAAACCAAAGAAGAAAGGGTATTTGTATGCCTGGCTGTGAGGCTTTCTTCCTCACTACTTCCCTTTTTAGATTTAAAGCAAAAGAGCTTCCAACATAATACAAAAATCACAGGCTTTGGGAAGTTTTTCACGGTTTTCTCTTTAGCGTCTAACAAGACAGATTAAAACACAAGGTCCAAGATGCTACCAATCACACTGCTCATACTATTAGCAGGGAGGAAATGGAAATTTAGATTGCCCAGGAAGGAAGTCATTGTGCTTTTAGAGGCACTGAAATACCTTCAGTATTAGCTGACAGATTCAGCCTCTGAATTTTGAAAATCACTACTTGGATTTTAAAAAATCATACTATTACGCTAATAAGAATATCTGCAACCATATAGCCTCTCCCAGCCCCCAAAGAAGAGAATTTCATAGCTGCTTGTAAAAACATGCTCTGTCATGCACAGGTGTCTGAGCAAATGCACTGGGAAAATTAGAGAGTCCAACACCAGACTTGCCTTTCAATTCACTAACACCCCTCTTTAGACTCTTTCTTCTTATATTCTCTCTACTCTGCAGGAAAAGCCACAAAGATCTACAGCTAAAAAAAAAAATCTGTTAAAAAGAAATCAATTCAATCTACCTGAAATAAGACAAGGAGTTGTGGGGGCTGGCTATAGGCACTCAAAAGAACTTCATTCAGACATATCCTGTACTGCCAAACTGCTGTTCTTATCCCCTTAAAGGACAATAATGAGTAAATAAAAATTGAAATATAGTGAAAATTCTCAGACTCATAACAATTGTAAACAATTAATCAGCTTTTCCAAGCACATTCTTCAAAAAAATAACAACAGTTAAGTCCATCAAAAACATTTCTTTATTAACACAGGAGCACCAATACTGTGTTCAACACAAGAACTCCACTCCCCCAAGTACACACATTTCCTGAGAAATTAAATTCTGAAATAGGACAAGGAAAATCTGCTTTTTTTCTTTAAAAAACTTCCTTGAAAGTTTGTGTGGAATTAGAAAGCTTTGGGTTTAGTTTTGGGTTTCCAGAGCGACTGTCTTTGGAGTCCATCACAGCTTGACAATTAGCATCCCATTTCCCAAAACTTCAAGATGAATATCGCTCCCTACCAGCCGTCTGAGGCTATCAGACACCTGCAGAAATGGTCAATTACTGAAGCAGTCAATCAGTAATTAGTGAACTAGGTAAGTTTAAAATCTGGCTCTTCACAAAATAATTATGTCAGTTTATTTGCTTTCTGCACAAATTGAGACCATTTAACAGATAAGCACCCATGCAATACTTCGCAAAACTTGCTTTCTGATCAGAAAACAAGCTACTCAAGAGTATGGCCACACTACTATTATGGCAATGGGAAAGAGAGTGCTTGAAAAATTTGACCTTTCCACTGGAAAACTGCACCAGATTGACAAAAAACTATTAAGACCAGTCACATGGATAGAGGGAGCAATGGCAGGCAAGACTTTCCCTGTGTTGCTGTTAAAAAAAAAAAACCACCACTCAATGGATCACTTTTTTTTTTTATATCAGATAAATGCTTATACTGACTTCACTGAAGTACAACAAAGATACAGCTTACAGTCAAAGATGTTAAAATAAGATTTTCAAATCCAGAAGCTGTTCTCCACTGCTTATAATAACCACGTAATGTTTCAGCTTCTGAATCTAGCTGTCAACGTATAGCTTCAGCATCAGAAGCTAAATTTGAGGGGCATTCTGCATTGGGGCAACTTCTGCCCATAGATCCGTGTTGATCATCTGCACCAACAAAGAATATTTCTCTGCAATTCACATACTGTACTCTCATCATCACCACCTGCTATGGACCAATCTCAGACATGAAAAGCAGAAATGTCAAATTTCATATCCCTTTCAGTAAATACAAACTCCTGGGTTTGAAAATCAGTACTTCAAGCCATGCAACTGAAAACATCAAATGCAAGGGAAGCTTCAAGGAAAAATACTGAGGGCTCTCTCTGTTTTATGGAATGAATACATCAGAACGAGGAGAACAAAGATGGTTGATTTTGTATGCAACTAGAATAAAGAAATAGCTACATCACCACTCTTCAAAAAAAGATTCCCAAGATTTTGGAGATATGCCATGCCACACAAACACAGACTCCAAGACTGCTACTAGAGCAGATTTCTTTGGAAAAAGAAAGCCCACAATGACAACAAATTCAGATCTGGCAGAAACAATTTTTCAAAATGTTCTTGTGAAGCCATCTTTAAGTTAACCTTAATTCAAAATCTTTTATACAAATTCATACCTAAGTTCAGTTTGAAACGTCAAATTGCCTGATGTAGTAATCTGAAGCTTTGCCATCCACCCTCCCACCACCCAGCAAACACACTCTCACTCTGAAGAACTGTTTTTTTGGTAAGATCATTATATATTTTGGACTCTGGTTACCATCAGCGCAGGTCTGTGTCACACTTTCCCTCCGGCAGGAAAATAACCATATTATTTTTCTTTGTTTATGAACTTCCCCCTTTCACACTAATTTGAGGATTCTCTATGCAAGAGGAGAAAAAAAATAATCCCTGGTTTATGAGAATGTTTTACATTATTTTCTCCCCAAAGAATACTGGTCTGCACTGGTGGCCAAAAAACCTCAAGGCAAGAGCTATGTTTTCTTTTAACCCAGTGCCTCCATGTACGGCTTTGTCGTAGTTTAACCCCAGCTGGCAACTGAGCCTGAGCCCCACACAGCCAAAGAGTCCCACCACACCCCCCCACCCCTCCCCGGGTGGGATGAGGAAGAGAATCAGAAGAGTAAAAGTGAGAAAACTCGTGGGTTGAGATAAAGACAGCTTAATAGGTAAAGCAAGAGCCGCATAAGCAAGCAAAGCAAAACAAAACAAGGAATTCCTTCACCACTTCCCATCAGCAGGTAGGTGTCCAGCCATCTCCAGAAAGCAGGGCTCCATCACATGTCACAGTGACAGCATCCCCAATTCCTTCTTCTTCCCCCAGCTTTCTATGCTGAGCATGACACCATAAGGTATGGAATATCCCTTTGGTCAGTTGGGGTCGGCTGTCCCTCCTGTGTCCCCTCCCAGCTGCTTGTGCAGAAAGCAGAAAAGGCCTTGGCTCTGTGTAAGCACTGCTCAGCAGCAACAGAAGCATCCCTGAATTATCTACACCGTTCCCAGCACAAATCCACAACACAGCCCCACACTAGCTACCGTGAAGCAAATTAACTGTCCCAGCTAAAACCAGCACAAGCTTGCATCAGAAAAAAGCACTGCTGTAAAACAGATAACCCAGTATAATCCTACTGGCAAATTCTTTAAAACCTGGAACAACAAAATTGTGTAATTCTGTATGAAGATACTAAAGAAAAAAACTACTTGTGAGGACAGGAACTACTTGACTGCTGCAAATTAGTAACCGTGTAACAGCTGGAAGGGAGAAAACAGAAAAATCAGAGGGACAACACACAGTCAGGTCAGTTAGCACAGAAGGAAAACCTACTCTGTGATCTTTATAAACTGAACCAAAGCTCCCTTCCTGGGGTGGAGCGCACTATGCTTCTTGGTAGAGCAATGACCTAACCCTCTGAACACAGAATTGATTTTTTTTTTTAAGTATCATCTTGAAAATGACCTTTAATTTGTAAGCTGGGCAGCCTCTGTACTACTTCTACAGAAGGATTCAAAGAAAGCCTGCTAAACCCTACTCCAATTTCAAGCACTGGCTACGCACCAAGATTTTTTTACTATGACAACTGTATGCGGAAGATGCTGTTCAGGCTCTGCAGAAGAAAGACTTTGTTATAAAGAACAACGTGCTTCTTCAAAGACTCCCAGGAGGTACTTGGTCTCCCAAAGGTCATCACTTTCTGTAACTCTTAAGAAGGAAAATAATTGTGTATATTAAGATTTCGTTCCTATTAGTCAACGCTACACAATGAGAGCAAGAGTCGAAAAAAGAAATGAGTGTCAAATTTTTAATTAAGTATACTTATGCATTAATCATGACTATATGGTCATAGTATCATGCCACGAGATAGGTCAGTAACAGTGCATTTCCTCCTTTAGACAAAAATTAAGTACAAATGACCTGTCCACATGGATTTTTACCCTACTTCATCAGCCCTTTATAAAGGAAATTAGCCCTTTATAAAGGAAATCGGTGTCCTTATCTCTGTGACATTTCAGGTCAACATTTCTCTCATTTTGAAAACATGTTCCAGTAACCTGAGATCTGGACAATAAGGTGCTGGTTTGCAATATTAGGTAGAAAAACAAAGATTCTGACACTCCTGTTGCTTCAAACTGTAGCACATAGTAAATGGTGATGTGAAAGAGGGAATCAGACACATTTGCCACCCTCAAAAAGAAACAAGCTCCAACACACTTAAAGAGTCTTAAAGACTATAAACAGTACAATGGCAAAAATATCACAAGCAGATTAAATTACCTTTTATTTATAAGACACAACACTTTCCACTTGCACTCAATGCAGACAGTTTATAAAGTAAAATAGCGTGCTTCCATCAAATGGTAAAAATATTTTTGAAAAATGGTGCCTGTTATTTCTTGTTGCGTTAGTAAAAATCTCCATTCCAATTTCTTTTACTGCAATGTGACAAGACAGGCTTTGTTTTAAGTAACAAAGGCGGATGGAGAGGGATGCTGAGCATGCAACACATTCAGAATTAGCACATCTCTAAGAAGGCAGCTGCAAAACAGAGCCTTGGCAAATGAACGCTGTTGTGAAATATACAGCTTCTGTCAACAAAAAACTCAAGCCTACCATGGAAGTAGAGTTTGAAAACCACATCATAAACCAGCAAACAAGTTAAAATCTGTAGATACCCAACCACGGGAAAAAAAAAATAAGTTGGCGATTTCACCTCCCTTTCATAATTGTAGATCTCCTCTCAAAACACCTTCCGATCAATTTTGAAATAAGCTGAAGTTGGGCAACATGAAGACAGGCATTGACATTTCTAGTGCCAGTGCCACTTACCAGCAGAAGCAACGCCCCAAGAAGAAAGGAAGACTGAAAAAGAAGTTCAACACCAATTGTTCTGTCCTGCGGAGAGGCACCGAACATGACTGGAGCCACAGGTGTCCCATGCTCACCTGAACCTAATTCTCTACCTGCCAAAAGTTACTGTGAATTCCCAAACAATGGAAAGAAACAGCTTCATTTTAGCTTTCAGGTGTGTATTCTAGCTTTAAAGATAACCTAAACCCAGTATTTCATTGGAATCACAGTAATGGTTAGAGTAAACTGACCCTTCTTTTCGAAGATTTTCAGTACCTTACTTTTACCACCGTTTGAGCTGTAACTTTGCTTCCAGATTCTCCCACTCAGCTGAATCTTTCCAGCTATTTTTAAAGTGTGGTTTGTGAATACACAAAACTCGTTTTTTTACAGATTACTGTGACTTTAAAGTGTGTTTTTTTCAAATGTACCCATCAAAACTGGGTACAATCCAAATCACCTGGCATCCTAGGATGAAGCACCATGACTCTATCTTATTTTTCCTTAGTTTTCTGCACCCCCACACCACAATTCCTCTCCACATACACCACACTTTATAGCTGCCAAAAAAGACACTGCACTATCACAATGGATGTGGTTTTCATTTCTAGAAGCCTCCTCTGCTAATGCAAATCTGAGGACAGCTGACAATCTACAAAAAACACAATTCTCATTATTAAAATCCAAACATGACTGAAAAAGAAATAAATAAGCTGTCAAGAAGTGACTGAATGGTCAAACAGAGGGATACAACAGCCCAAACAACCAAACAGAAACAGAGAGAACAGTTTTCCACTCATATTCGCTCTTAATGGGAAACAACTGGTTTTGTCTACAAATAAACTTATTAAATAGGTATACTGAACAGCTCAGTCTAAAACTGCATTGCTATTCTTAGAGACTATCTATTGTTTTGTAAACCTCAAAGCTAAGTGAACTTAAATCGGATAACTAAGGTGATACATTGCTGACAACAGTACAAATGAACATCAACAAAAAAACAAATCTGAGCATCATATTCTCCCCAGATTTCCTTCAGTTCAACTGCATTTGTCTTTCATGCAGAGACCAGGTAGTATAGGTAGTGCTTTACACTAACAGGAAGATTACTATAAAACACATTTGTTGTCTTAGGGCATGTGATGATTTTCTTAGATGGAGGAAAGAGAAGTGAAGGCTACACTTCTTCAGCATACCTTCTTTGCTTTTTGACCTACAGTTTATCTTAACCCCATTTCTTACCCAGAAAGGTGACTGATTAAAATTATATGCAACAGATGCCATGCCTTTTAAAACAAAGTAGCAGCCTATATAATTATCTTACCTTTTCTGTTGCAGAACACAACTAAAAATGTGTGGTGGTGTGTGCCAGATACTATTAAAATTAATAGATTCTTGCAGCCCTTCTTCCTCCACAGAAACTCTGGTTTTGGGCATGAGAAAGGGAAGCAGCCAGTTCCTAGTTTGAGTTACTTACTGAAACAGAAACATTGAGCTCTTTGTATTCTACCAGTACACAATTATTTAATGCTTAAATCTAGGATCGTAAGTTCTGGCTAATGGAAAATAATCAAGTCACCATCTGATTTTCTCTTTATAAGCTCCTGCTTAGATAATAGATTTCCCAAGAATTATTCACTATACTCTNGGGAAAATTCCCATCTCAACAGTAGTTCTATCCATGCTAACATCATTGCATTAACTGGCAAGCAGTGCTGTTTACCGGCAGAGTTGGGAAAAGCTTTGCTTTCCTGGCAAAATCCAGAATTGTGAAAGAGAGGGATGAGAGAAACAACCACTTGATCACTGAACAATGGCCAAAAAAAAAAAAGNCAGCAGCATTTCTTACTTGCAGGAAAAAGAGAACATGTAAGTTATTTACACAGTAGGTTTTTTTCTACTAAGTTATAAAGAGTACATCCACCAGAAATTCAACTACAAACCCAAGAGCACAGCACAGAAACTGGGCAAACAGAACTAATACAACTCCTGCTGTACATCTCCAGTCCTCAAAGGAGTAAGAGAGCAGTGTATGTTACAAGTCACCTCTATTATCAAAATGGGCATAAGAGCTAGAACTGCACTTCCAGAGGAAAAAAAAAAAAAAAAAACAAACAAAAAATTGAAAAAAAATAAAGTGATTATACTAAGATAAATAAAAATAAAAACTTAATATTAATATTATAATAAGAA
>VZTO01024668.1:38541-116279 GCA_013400615.1 Syrrhaptes paradoxus
AAAAAACATGGAATGACGATGTAATTTAGAAGGTCAAGGTTGAAGTTCTCTAACATAGGTTTAGACGGTTTATATTCTGTTTTTCCTAGATTGGTCTAAAGACCAAGTGGCGAAAATTTCATTTTGGTAATCACCACTGAGATAATGTTTAATATTCTTTTACTTCAGACAAAGTAATAATGTTCCTTTTCTAAATTAGAAATAACTGTGATTATATCACTTTTCATGTTGTATTTTTGGAAGGATCTAGAACACACGGGGACAAAGACTGACATTTATTTGCAATACACCTCAAAACACAAGACCAACAAGACAGAACATGTAAGGTACATGGCACAGTTCATCAGTGCACCATTTATTTCATTTTTAAACTATAACTGTCAAAGGACATCACTACAACTTATAAACTTTGTACATGGAGATCACAGTAAGCAGCAAATCACAGCAACAGAAGAATCACAGGGAGAAGCATAGCAAACTACAATACCCACAAAAAAGGGAAAAACTAGGGGGAAAGCTGGTTAACTACCCTGTTTTGTATCAAACTACTGAAGAAGTCATTTTTGTTTCCCCAGATCTTTTCACCATCACTACTCAGGACTGATCTACTTCTCCATTTATGAAAAACAGCTACCAGTAATCCAACAGCAACAGCATCCGTACCAATTTCAGAGTTATTAGTTTCTATCTGGCAGGTTGCAGGGGACAACACAGTCTCCTAGCTAAGAATTCATTTCTTGCTACTTCTCCATATTAACAGGAAAACCCCCCACTGATGCATTTAGCAAAGCAGAAAAAGGGAAGAGCCCAATACAATCACAGACCTAAACAGACTGCACAAAATTTCTATTGGATTTTTTTGTCACACCCAAAGTTAAATTTTATTAAGTAATCCACAAAAATAAGTGACCAATCTGTCAAGATAGTAATTTTGTCAAGCAACATATGTTAAATTAAGAAAACATACAAGTACGACAAATTTCAGAAACTCATTTTTACATTTCAGTGAGAGGTGGACAGCTTTATTATTGAAAGGCCTGGGCATTTAATTTCTTTCCCATTTATTATAGAATTATAGAGAAGAAAAACGCCTATTAGCAGAAACTGTTACTTGTTACACAGAGGAACATCTTTTTCTATCTCCTTACACTTCCTAGAAAGTGAATGCAACAGAAAGGACGCATGATAATTTCACTTTTTCAATCTTTGATATCTTTACTTGTCTAAAGATCAAGATATTGGAAGTCACATTCAGTGTCACATCATATAAGGGACTGAAGTTAACTTTAAAAATGATGCGGCAAACTAAACACTATTTAGCAACTGAAACAAGCAATACCTGCCTTAGACAAAGGAAGAATTTTAACCCCCTGCCAAAAAAAGCAGCTCTGCCCCCTTCATGCACCTCAAGAGAAACAGTCAAAAGAAGTTACACTCTGCAGGTTCATTCTCTGACAAAAACAGGTTAATGCACCTAAAGTTAAAACACACTTCCTTTTTCCTCCTACTTAAACCTTCAAAAAGAAACTTAGGTACACTGAATCTATAGTATATGTAGCTTTCTTGCCCTCTGTGTAAGCCACTCTGTATAATGGTAATAAGAGCTTCATTTAACAGTAACTGAAATAGTTCAGGGCTTCCAAAAAAAGGACGGAAGGAAGAGGAAAAGAAAGCTTTATGTTGAAAGGAGTTATTCTAAAGTTTTATCCTTGTAGAACAAGAACTTATAAAGCTTGCTTCTTTTTCACATTTTCCCTGAAGTGATCTAGTCACTTTTAATCAGGCTCATACTCAAAGCAAAGTATCACCTTTTACCTCTGGATTTATTTCATCTCAGTTTACTCCATGGTATAGTCACCTATCAAAAGCCTGCTCCAAAATAATAATAATAATAATAATAAAAACCAGAATATGGACAGGAAAACCAGCACTATGCACAGCATAATAGCCAGTTGTACAGGAGAAGCCTGCCTCCTTGTGGCTCAACTAACCATAAATGAGATTTCTCTAATTTGTTCCATGACACCCAGTAAATCTGGTGAGACAAGAGAGTAACACATTTCTAGTTCAAGATAGTTTTGGGATTTGGTTTTGTTGGGCTTTGGGTTTGGTTTTGTTTATTTTTTTTTTTGGCAGAGGGAGGGTGGGGTTGTTGATAAAAAAGAAAGCTGCTTCTAATTTTAAGAAGCACTGGCAAAAGTTATCCATCTCTGATTGAAGAAAGATTGCTTTTAGCCTCCTTTAGTTAGCAAAGACGGGGTGGGAGGGGAGAGAGGTCCAACTTAAAAACAACTGACATTCTTTACATGGCAACAAAAGCAAAAGCTTGTCAGCACTGTGGTACCTAAATCCAGAAGGCTCCAAACCTCGTCTCAGCTGCAGCTTAACCCAGCAGGCCTCTCTCGATGCGTTAGCTTTCAAGGGTAAATCCCCTTTCTGCCCACAGGTCTCCTTCAGGATACAGCCAGAACGATTTCACTCTTGGCAGCAGTGAAGCATTTGGTGCTTTCAACAAGCTGCAGACATTCCTCTGTCCTGCCTGAAGGGCTCAATTACATGGGGCTACTTTCTTAAAGCCTAGAAGAGCAAGTTCTTTAGAAAACAGCTGGGGGTTTTGGCTGGTAGTTTGTATTTTTTTTCCCAATCCTGTCACTCTATTGCACAATAGCTTGGTGCTTAGAGAACTCAAAACCTGTGTGACAAATACACAAATTCAAATTCACACCAGCCTTACGAGGGGATCACATTATCAGGACAACTTTGGCTTGGGAGGGCAAGTCTCAGACACAAAGCATGAACTGCTTTTGCTACAGGTTAGGAAATTCATCCACAAAAAGAAGGGAAGTTCCAGTCTCCCCTCCAAAGGCTTTTTAATATAAAATACATAAAGTGAACATGAAAGTAGCTCATGTTTTTCTCAGTCTCACAACTGTTGGGCTTGCAACTTGCTCTCTTCTGTGTCACAGCCTCTGTTTCAGGAACTGTTTCTCTAACCTTTAAACAAGTGAATCAGACTCACTCTTTCCAGTCAACAACCCAGTGCTCTGGCTCAGGAAGGACTGAACTGAACCCATGGTTCTCTAATGCTTACAATCATTTTAATTGGAGATTCACTGGAGGGGAGAAAAAAAAAAAAGTGGGTTTCTGCCCACCACCAAGCATATTTTGAATGAAAGGCTTCAACTCTACTCTTCTCTTAAAAAAAAAAAAAAGGTTGCCATGCCCTGAATTCCAGATGTTGAGGATGTCATTTCTTTCTACTACAGTTTGTATGCCTAGGTCCAGAATGAGAAGAATTACACCTTGCTTTTTTTTGTTATTATTATTATTTACACATTTAACAATGAGAGCTGCTGCTTTGTGTGCTTTAGACCCTTTCACACCTGCTCAGCTCACACCAGGCCAGAGCACCATAGACAGGGCTGTGATTCCACCTCTTCCCAGGGGCCAAAAACTTAGGCAAGGCTGTAGCACACACTGCAACATCCAAAACACTTCATAGATCTCATCAGAAAGGTTGCAAATGGAGAAACAAAATAAGCAGAAGCTTACATTAACCCTGACACTACTCTAGTAAGAAAAGCAAAGAAAAAAAAAAAAATCACTCTTCTCTCACTCAGGTACAGTCCTGGCAAAGGGCAAACACCTTCAACTCTACTGAAGAGAAAGGGAATTGGTGGTGTTCATCACACCACGGGACTAGCTGCCATATCAAACAAGTCCAGTACGGCTGGATAACACCCAAGGTCTGCGTATAGAAAAAAAAAATTATCCTTATGGAAAAAAAGATTCTATTTGTATAAGCAGATCTGTAATTAACATGCAGATTACTTACACAAATGAAGAACTCTCTCCTCCTGGCTTTTGTAATTTTATAGACTGAACACAGCAGAGACTCCAATTTATTAAAAGTGATGTTCTTCTGTAAGCAACTCTGTTTCCATTATATTGAAATAGTGAGCAAGTAATAAGGACTACATGAAGTCATACACACCAAGAAATTTACTACAGCAGTTTCTGCTCATAAGTTTAAGACAGTTTGTGTTTTTGCTTTACACCAGAGTCTGACACTAAGTTAATAAGCCTTTTATCGAGATTCAAAAGCTATTACATTACACACATCTTCCTCTACTTACATCTGCTAACCTACACCAAGGCCCAGGATTAAATTTTACGCTTCACTGACAGAAAATAGAATCCTAAATCACCAATCCACAAATAATTGTTAATTTCCTCACTTCCTTCTTGTGCTCACAGTACCTACTTTCTTCCTTACCATGGCGTTACTTTAAACTTTCACATTTTTAAACCTAGCACTGAGCTTCGGCTCAGGCCTATGAAATGTCTCCTTTTCTGCAAATTATCCTTACTAATATCCTTACTAAACTTTCCCAGTTACCCAGACCACTAAGGTTTACTAAATTTTGCGCAGAATGATAAAAAATTATACCACTTCAGTAAGTATCAGGATCATAGATCTCTTAAAACCATAACAAAAACTCCTACTAATATCAATAATAAATGGCAGCAGATTCTAATAGTTTAAGTACCAGACTCGTACTCAGAAAAACTGTTTTCTTTCCTATTTTATTCTCACCTAGTCTCCTAGGTGACCTTGGGCAAACAGCTATTCCCACACTGCAGCTTTCCCAGCATTAAAAATGAATTGAACAGAGTTGCAAATCTGTCCGGAAACTCCAAATGAAACACGCCATAAGAGTTAAAAATATATTTCCCTATCTGCAGATAGATCTGCCTTAGATAGCTTTTCTTTATCCCATTATACATCAGCAGCAGCAGCGTAAGATTGCTTTTACTTTCTAAATACATTCTGGTGGTTCTTCAAGAAGGGCTTGAGGCTACTGCCTTACCTTTTATCACATGCTTGATCTATTTCTGCTACTATATCTACTTTGAAGGACTAAAAACTTGAATTTATTAATATCTTACGTCAAAAGTTGCTGTTGAACACATTCCTAAGCTACAAGGAGAAAATAGAACTGGACGCATCGGAACAGAGAGCCAACTATCATCGAGCAGCAACTCATCCTCTAGACCCTTGCTCACATAAGTAACGTTGTAAAGTAATCATGCAAGTATTTGCTTCCACGACCTGCCACAGGATCCAGTCATTGGCAGATTTTTACCAGGAATGCATGCATTGATGAACTGAACTGCATCAAAGCAACATAAAAACATTCCTCTTCTTATACACTCCTAGACTTAGGAAACACTTTTCATTCATCAACAGACTGTCATTTATTAGCAAATAACACCACTTAACTGTGCTCACTTTCCCTCTACCCATTTCTGGGTTTGTTTGGTTTTTTTTTTTGTAAAATGACGCAATGAGATGCTTTATCACCTTTCTTATTCCAAAACATAAGGCTTAAACAACAGTTTACAAAAGCTTTTGGTTTCGCTAGTCTTTGGGGGCAAAAAAAAACACACACACCAAAAAGCACTTATTCATAATTAATTTTTCTAAACAGAGTTAGTGGATAAAGTTGCCACTTCCCACATCACGCCACAAAAAATCTGTTGTGATTGTCACAAACGTCAACTATGACGTACTTAACTCGCAGCTATTTTCCTGATCGATGAATTACTACAACACATCGAAAAACTCACTTCGTAAGCTGATGGACAGAATGAGGTAAAATTTCTCCTGTACTGTCAGGAGATGACTTCTTGAACATTAGCAACTGAGACATTAAAAAAAAAAAAAAGAAACAGACCTTCCACACCACAGGCATGAAACGTGACAAATCTGGCTCTTGCCTGAAATATTGCAAAAACCGACCAGAAAACCCTCTTCTGGGTGCAGCGCTGAGGCGGCAGGAAACCGCCGTGCCCCAGGAGGGAAAAGAAAGGAGAAAACGCGTTTGCAGCTCGGATCCTCGCGTGTTCCTCGCTGGGAACACGAGTCCGAACGACCCGGTGCCGGCGGGCAAAGGAAGGAAGCGGCGGCCGTTCGCTGCCGGGAGGGGAGCGGAGCCCGGGCGCGGCCCCCCCCCCCACCGGCCACCCCGAGCCGCCCGCCCCGCTCTCCCCTCCCACACCAACTTCCCCCGGCCCGGGACGTGGCCGCCCGCAGTTGGATAGGGAGCGACGTGACGAGGCTGGAACCGGTCTGAAGTCCACAAAGAAGCCACCTGCCTCCGGGAAACGGGCTGGGGGGCGGGCGCGGGGAGGAAGGAACAGGCAGGAGGAGTTTCGCCCCTCAGGAAAACGTGTGTCCCCCGCCCCGCGGGGGTGAGGGGATCCCCCCGCCGCCCCGGAAACCGGGCAGCGCCACACCCAGCCCGTCCCGAGCCGCCCCGCCGCCGCCGGGGCAGGGAGCGGGCGCACCTTGGCCGCCCGCCCCGCGGTGGCAGAGCTCCGGGCTGTGCTCTCACCTTCCTCCCGCCGCCGCCGCCGGCCAGCGCGGCGCTGCCGCCCGAGTACATGTAGTAGGCGATGCCCAGCACCCAGAGGAAGGCGAAGCAGAGCAGCAGCCGAGACCTGCGCCGCATCCTCCTTCTCTCCGCGCCGCCGCCAGGCCACCAGGAAACGGCCAGCAGCAGCCTCCGCGCCTGCCGCCGCCGCCGCCGCGCAGGGTCAGGGGGCAGAGGGCGAACGCCCGCCCCCCGACCAATCCTGTGCCGCTCGGCCCCGTGAGGGGCGGAGCGGGGCCGGGCGGGACTACCGGCGTCGCCATGGTTGCAGCACGCCAGGCCAGGCCACCGCCCCCTCCCTCCCTCCCTCGCGGGCTGGGGGCTGCGCGCCCCCCNTTTATCTTTTCCCTTTTAGCCCTTCCCTGCCCGGCTCCCCGGCGGGTGCCCGAGGGGCGCGAGGTGCCGTCACCTCGTCAGGCGGGTGGCGGCCAACAACCGGGCGGCCAGGGGCAATCGCCCACCCCCCCGGCCTCAGGTGCGGGCGGGCGGGGAGAGCAGCCGGCCCCTGCCCGGCGCGCCGCGGGCTCGGTGGAGCGGGCTGCGGGCTGGGGCGCGGGCAGCGCCGGGAGCGGGAGCTGCTGAGGGGTGATCGCGGCTCGCGGGGTTGGCGGGAACAGCGCTGGTGTGTGGATCGCTCCTCTGTTGGGGTTGACTCACTCCCACCCGTGTTGGCTGATTATCTGGAGACTCGCAGGCTGGCCAGCACAGGCCGTGTCTGTCTCTCTCGCTGCTGTTCGGTGGGAACACACCTTATGAAGGCGTCCTAGAAGCCACTTGGGGCAGGTAGTGAGGCTGGTCTTCATTAAACCTCCCAGGTGAGAAAGTCATGTTGGATGATCTCCAGCATCCTCTGCGTGACAGGCGTCTGCATCTCATTTGGTAAGTCTCTGCCCCACGTTATTTAAGAGATTCTTCCGTGGCCGTATGGGAGACACCAAGGTCCACCCCGCTGAGGCTGTGCACCTGCTCCCCTTGCACTTGTGGGGTCACTGCATTACAGCAGAGTCCAGCCTGGAAGCATGCTTGCCCCTGCACAGGCAGGAGACTGCCTGGATCTTCTCAGGAGGCTGACCCAAGTGGAGCTCCGCTCTTAAAGGCTGGTCTTCTGGTATGGGGCCATTGCCTGGTGAAATTACGTTGAATTCCACCCTTGAACACCTCGGAACAGACACTACACTGCCACTGGCTCTCACTGTGCTTCACTGACCTGGGTGTACACAGCCCATGCTGCTGTTTTTCCATGCCACTGAGTTTCCTGTTGTTCAGCGTTTGCTGCCATCTCATCCCACTTTGAGACATCAAGAAATGAGAACACAAAACTAAGAAAGGAAGAGACACATTCCCGAACAATTATAAAACAACTCTGTTTCAGAGCCACAGTATACACTCAAAGCAGATCATTCCTGGTTTTCAGAGGTTTCCTCTGACGTCTCACCTCTCTTTGTCAATATGCTGTTTTACTGACACCCATTCTGACTGTAGCCCACATTTCTGTCCTCCTTGTGTCTACACCAATGTCAGACTTCTGCCAGTCCAGAGCTTCTGCAGAAGACTGTAGAAGCTGTGCCAGGATATGGCAGGGGTCTGGCAGAAATTCTGTTGCATGAGCAGGAAAAGATCCAGCAGTCCTTAAAGAAATGGGATGAACAGCTCACCTGCTTGCTGGCACAGTCACTCGGCTGACAGTCTTTGTCAAGAAGGTGACTCATGTCAGTGTTGGCACTGCCTGGGCAGAAGTTGTCTGACATGCAAAGATTTCAGTGAATAACTGCATACCTTCCCACCTGCCTGGGCCCTGATGGAAAGATGGGATGGGTGAAAAGACAAAGGAAGAAATCCCAAACGAGTATTCATTCAGGGAGCGTAAAATAAAGAGATCTCATTCTCTGGAGCAAATGGCTCTTTCAATAAGCTCAGCCTTATGATTCTTGGTTTTGGAGGGAGTTGGAGAGAGACACCCAATTTGTGCAAAACACAAGTTTTGGAATCAAATAACTGGCATCTATTGAAGTGAGGTATGCTGGAGACGATGGGCTGCCAGGAGACGTGCAGGTGTTCCGAATGAGAGGTTTTGATTTATCCAAAGCGTGTTTGATGCAAGTGAGAGCAGTTCCTGCAAAGGCACTGATTGTACCTGCCTCTAAAAGACAGACACACACCACCCCAAAGGCTAAATTTTAATTTGCAATATTTTCTGTAGAAAAAGAGAGCACTCTCAGCAACCCAAGATTATCAACAAGCTGGTAAACTCCTGCCCCTTAAGCTCTACCATCAGCTAGAAGTGAGATGAAAAAGCAGCTTCCCTGCTGCTGGGAGATTCCTTCACCAGGCAGATCTGCTGAGGGAGAAGGTGCTGCTCATCACGTGGGTCTCGGCTGAAAACATCATATACTTACATGTGTAAAGTGCTTGATTCTGGAGACATAATCCCATTTAACCTTATGAAATCTGCAGGCCACTTACTCTTTAAACACCTTGCAAAGCCTACAGAATCTTTTCTTGCCCTTTTCATAGTCTAAAACATCTTGAGACGGTCTTTAAAGGTCTCCCTGAAGCCCCAGGTATTTTCACTGATTTTAGCAATGTGCTTAGATAGATTTTTCCCTTTCCAGCAAAATTAGCCAGCCATGCATGTACAGAAAATCCTTCTGTAGCTGCACACTTCACAAGCTTACCAAAATAATCCACTGCACATGCTCAATCACAATTTTCAAAGGTTTGTAACTCAGTCAAATCAAAACTAATTTCTTCTTGAACAAGCAAATACATGTCTACTTCAAGGAAGGCTACTTCCATGTCATAGTTCATTCTTCACCATTCTGCTGATAAAGTTACAGAAATGCTCAAAAAGGCTGTAAGAACCTATTTAGCCTGAGGCATGCTTTTTTTTTTTTTTTTTTTTTTTTTNTTTTTTTTTTTAAACTCTCCTGATATTCTGAACTGGCTGAACCAGTTTTGTTCAAATCTTTCCAAAATATTCACATTTGGACAAAGTCCCAATCCGGCAGATTTCATCCTGAATCATTTATATTTCAGAGACCACAGAAAACACAGAAGTTCAGAATGGAAAATGTTACATCGCTTTAACTCTAGGAAAAGCTGCCAGTTCTATTACAACGCATTCTCACGCACATACCTCTTTGCCTCAAAAGTCCTAACATGTTTAGTCAGCAAAGCAAAACTGGAAAAAGAGCACTTCAATTAAAGCAAAGAATTCAAGAAAAAATGTAAGACATTTTAAATGATTTTTCCAGTGCATTTCAAAAGAAAATATTAGCATATTTTAAGAGCAATGTTGCTAGAATGATTCATAGAATTTTTTTCTTTGATCTGTAATGCTGACACCCAGATTCAGTGGGCCAAATTCTGATCTAGTTAGCTAGGGTGTTTCACCATTTTCATTTGCTAGTGAATGGGTGTAAAACCAGACACAAACACACTCAGAGTCTAATTCAGAGTGTTAGTGTTCATATTCTTGTAACTAAAGACCACAAGAGCTGCTCATCCTTCTCTGGAGTTAAATGACCTAGTCACAGGCCAACGAATCCTCTAACAGTGGGAATGGAAAGTAGTCCTCACCTTTAGGAGTGAGTCAATCCCTTACTCACGCGAGCAATCTTGTCCTTGCAAAGACAGGAAGAAGGATTTTTCAGATCTTGGTCTAAAACACAGAGAATAGGTTTTAAAAACTTTAAGAAGCCAAATATCCGATGCAGGTGCCTGAACTTCTTTGATGCATGGAAGCTAATGTGTTGCTTATTCAGTTCAGATTACATTGTTTGAAACCTATGTGGTTATGTCAGAAAGTGTATCACTCCTCCTCTCTCATGAGAAAGGTTACTCATTAGGCTAATGTAAGATTTTTTATATCAAAGAAATCACACATTAACATGAAATTTAAAATACAACTGTAAAGGATACGGGTTTATTAATGCCTTGACAGCTTGAGCTGAGTACTCAGCCCAAGCTGCATTTGTGTTTGTAGTGAAAGATCCTGATCCTGCGAACGTTTATGCAAATGATTAACTTCATTCAGTGTGTATTCCCATTGGAGTCAGTCAGATTAGTCAGACGTTTAAAATTATATGCTCATGGCTGAATACTTGCAGGATTAAAGGTTAAGTGCAGCTAGCAGGTCTGAAAATCTATGTGGGCGTTTTGCAATTCCTCACCGTACAGTGGTAACAATGAGAAACAGACTGCCTCCTCAGCTAAAGACTTGGGAGTCAACATGTCCTTTCCCATCTGTTTAGATGCCAAGAACTATGTTTGTTTAATTTTTCAGCACAGTTTCTGATGCTACCCAGAGTAGGCAGACGTGCTGGCAATAGCATTCGATAATGGCTCACTTCCAGAAAATCTTGTTACACTCCAAGAATGTTTTTTGAGCTCTTAAAACCCCAAGTAGCAAATATTGTATCATGCACATTTTACCTTGAAAATAGTGTGTCACCCTGCCTGACCTGTACAGGGTTTGCCGTGCAAGATCTGAATGCATTCAGGCCTTTTAGAACTAAAACTTCAATATCAAGAAGGTAGTATCTTCACTTTTAAAGCATAAAGCGATAGTTATTTCCTGTGATAGCAGTTTTTTATGCTGTTTTGCCATTAGAGATCGATCAACGCATTACATCATGCAATGCAGATATTGTGAATGCTGCATTTTCTCACACAGGTTTGCAGTATCAGCTTAAGCCCTCGTGTTCCCAAGGCAAATGATCCAGATCTGGAAGCCCTCCCCCCTATTAAATAAAGTTTAAGGTTCAACATTCCTTGGAGTTGTGTTGTTCTACAAGGAGAGAAAACATATTCTTTTCCTATGGGTGGTGAAGACAAAGAAAGAACAACTCAGGCTTTGGTAGACCTCCCACTAAAGATGGCAGAAGCCAGTACAAACTCCAGTCCCATTGCCAGCTATTCTTCCCAAGCTGTGTCACTTAGCACGTTGGACTGAACTTCAGCAGCACAAAACAAACCTCTCGTGGCATTCTGTGGGCTGATGATCAGATTTCAAAATGTGATACGGCTCAGAAGCATCTCTCATAGGAGAGTGATGATAGATGAAAGAGAAAATCGGCTGTGGAGAGATACTTGCTGAAACAATGACCTCACCTTTGATTGAGGTAATTTGATCTCCCTTCATTGCATTTATCTGAATTCTGAGGGTCATGCTGCATTCTTCATAGCTGCCTGGAGTTGTAAAGACTGATGATCTACAGCCTGAGACAGGGCAGGAAATTCCATCCTTTCCTCTCAAGCAAGACTACGTTACAGCGGTGCACAGGAGTGGTCCTGTAAGTTATTGGAGGCTAGGGATGAACACTGCATGCTAATGCATAATAAAAAAGTCTGGTTTTGAGCAACAAAGACAAATGTGAACACATCACACATTTGTGCTTTAGTTGCAACTGGTACTTTGTCTACTCAAACTCATAATCCAGATCAGTAAGGCTACAGCTAACTAATGTGAGGCTATCTATCTATGATACAGCTTTGCTACAGCAAAGCATAGAAAATGCAGTTAAGTTAGCCCACAATAAAATTCCTGAAGATCAGGAAAGATGCTTCCCCCAGTCAAAGTGTTCCACCAGAAGCAGATTTTGCTTATCTCTTTAAATAAAGTCTTTCTTAGCTAATTTCACCATTATCAGCTCACCAGGGGGATTATAAGAGACTAAGGGAACCAGAAAGAAGCAACGTAAAGAAGACTGAAGAAGGTATGGCAGGAGGGGAGGTGAGACTACAAGGAGGAAACATAGGCCTTTCCCTTACCAAGTTAGTGTACCTTATTCAGACTTCCTCTCTGCAGTGTCTGAATTGGAAAGACTGAGAAGTGATTCAGATCGCCAGCTCCTCAGGATGTCAGACCCTAGCTTACACTGACGGCAAGGCGAAGTGCCGTGCTAGTGCTCAACCTGGGTATTCGAAATACTTCTTTGCAGTGAGTGTATATGATTCAGAGGCAGAGAAAGAAAATCTTTCCTTGCTATACAATATTTTAGTTTCAGCTGGACAGTAGAAAGCATCTCCTTACTTCTTCCCCACTTCCCTTATTGTAGGAGTTAAAGAAAGTGCTTTCAGTCTGAGATACAGAAAAGAGTTCTCCAGTTTTCTGGAGAAGCGCCCTGATCACTGATAATGACAACTTACTTCCAGAGGTGCCACAGTGGACAGGCTGAATACAGCTCAGATGTCTTTGATTAATCTTTTTTTTTTAAATATCGTTCTGTGTTCATAGTGTTGGTTCCCACTCAGAAGCACTCAGGCATCCCCCCATGCCTCAAAAGTGGTATGCTGCCCATAGCAACTTATCCACGCTATTCCTCCTGGACATGGTGCAGTCATCCCCAGAGACACCACTCCCCATACACCTGCCTTAACACTATGTCTGCTTTTTGCCTTACAGCTGTAGCTAAACAAACAAACCTTAGTGATACATTTTTATCTATGGATTTTACTCCCGGATATTGCTCAAGAATATTTTGCACTGTGCAATTAAAAGTATTTTTTTTCACAGAGCACATATCATCAGTAAATATGTTAGTTTATTATATTCATTTGCATATTTGCCAATTTGCAAAAGATGATGTTTGGATCCCACAATTGTTGTAATAACTTACACAGGTCTTCTGTATCACATTTGAGCATATTTCATATAAGAGCGAAAAGAGATGCTCACAGCTATTTCTGTTCACATACCCTCTAGGAGTCATTTATTGATTCCTCCCAAATTTAATCTTTCAGTACTTTGGAACAGACAGTAAATAGGTTCATTTACCACAAGGGATCGAAATTGACCCCACTTGTAGCCTTCATGACCCTTTTGACTTCAAACCTTTATCATAATCTGCTGAAAGCATGAAAGATACTGTTTCTGAAAACAGGGCCAAAAACAGCCGATCTGGAGAAATTAGCTTTACACTGTTCCTGTTCCAACAGAGGTAGCCAGATCCACCCTCTCTGTAACACAGCTGAACCACAATGAACTCGGCTGTGGCACCTATCACACAAACAAAATAATTTGAAAGAGAAACTGGGATTGCCCTGCAGAGACCATGTATTTTCCATTCCTTTTGTTCTTTCAAGGGTTTCAGGTAGAGGGGCAAGTGTGTTCTTCCAAGAAATCGAATGGCAAATAAAAGCACTTTCTATCCTTTTCTGCAAGCTGTGAGTTTGTGAACTGAGGTTAAGATCCTTTTTCCTTTCTCATTCTACCAGAGTATCTCTCACTGTTCTCTCTAGCTTTCAAAACTGTTTCTGAACTGAGAGAGACCTGCACCTGGTGGGAAGATGCTCAAACAATGGTTTTACATTTACTTGTAAATTAGATTCTTCCGGTGCATACAGGTGTAGATGAGGCCTTCCCTATTTAAATAACATTTTGGCCCCAGGAATTCCCCAGCAAGGTCACTCCTTCCATAAGTCCAAGAGCGAGATACTCTGCCCAGTTGTCATCTCACATGCACTGGTGTAAATTTGGAAGTGACTCTGCAGAAGGCCATGTCACTGCAATGGGCTAAAACTGATGTAAGTTGAGGAAAAGAATCAGATTTCCCATATAGCTCCTTCTTTTACTGAAAGGTGCTAATATACTGTAGAGAAAAAAAAAAAAGGCATTTGCACAGGATACTGCACTTCTACATATACATTGCACAGAACAGTCCTAAAATCTGTCGCCACAGGAGACTTAGTGGATGGAGATGGTCACAGGGCCCCTGTCGGCCCAATTCAGAAAGAAAGAGACTAGGGAGGAGGAGAAGAGGAAGAGGAAGAGGAAGAGGAAGAGGAAGAGGAAGAGGAAGAGGAAGAGGAGGGGAGGATCAGAAAAGAGAGGATATGCCTTCTGCTTGGTTACGTATGCGCATATACTGGTTGTGTCAGGAAGCCCAGCGTGAGGGACATGCCTTTGCACTGTAGCCTCTCACGCATCACTCGTTAAGGAGGGAAAAGCCCCACATTTTAGGAAATGCTTCTTGCTGTCGTGCTGGGAATGGAAAACTCTGTGTTGCTGAACAAGAACACTGCTTCCGGTATTGCGTTTTTGTAAGCTGTGCTTCTACTGTACACTTATTTTTCTTTTGTACTGAGTCATCCCCTCTAGATGGATGTCCCAGGACAATCTTACAGGAAGAAATATCCTTGGCTGTACTGCACAGTGTAAAACATTTACCAGCTATTTTCTGTGTGTCCTTGTAAAAGAAGAGCTCACTAAATACTTGCCTAGGGACACAGATGTACCACAGAGGTACAGCATGACAGGGGTGAGACAAATGTGCATACACAATATTGACCTTGGCGCTCGTATGCCATATGGAGCACCAGCAGAAATCTTGCCTTTAACCAGTACAACTCCTGCAAAGCCTAGCAGTGCCTCACCTAAACTATTATTTGTCTGAGTCATCTGGCCTTTCAGGATCCTGCATTCTAGGTACCCTGGAGCAGTTGAGACCCAGAGGTCTTGTTGAGGAGAATGCAGAGTGGATGGGTGCTCAATACTACAGACACCGTCACACCTGGAGGCAAGGATCCCATCAGGAGGGGGGCCAGGTCACTGCACACTAGCCAGGCACACAATTACACACTGCAGAGAAACTCTATACTTAAGAAATTTGTCTCCCTGTGCTCCCACGCTTCCCCAGGGCTCTGTCAAGTCATTGGTACAGGATTTCAGCCAGAACAAAAGCAGCATCCTCTGGGCTTTCTACTGGGACCTTGTTAGGGGCTGGATGCGATGGGAAGCCTGACCTGCTGCAAGACCACTCTTAGCTTTCCTCTTGCTCTTTCCTGCTTCTATTTCAGTTTATCAGCTTCACATGGTTTGTCTTTCCTCCTGGCAGGCAGACTTCTTTTAAACTCGATGAAAAGCAGTGCATTTTCTCGCTGCAATTAATAGCATGCTTTCTGGCATGTGACTAAATAACAATAATTAACCCGGCAGTTGGAGTTTCCCTGGGTTCGATCATGATGCTCTGTGCTGGCTCTCTACAGCCTTTGCTTGCTGTCTGCTCTGCTTTCTTGGCTAGGTTACCTTCAGGCATACCATGTGCTTGAGTAACAACAATAAACAGGCAAAATGAGGTAGTTCATAAGATTATTACTATTTTGGTTAGATTTTCTGTTCTGAAAAAACATCAGCAACATTCTGTTGCCAAAAAAACATCAGCAGGCCCAACACACTCAGGAGAGCTGCTTTTTTCCCTCTACTCTCTGAAACATGGAGCTGTTGTACGGCTATATAGAAGAATTTGGTGGGACACCAAATTAGTTCAGGATCCCACTGGTACTTCAGCTTCTGAATTTGATCACAGAATCACAGAATGTTAGGGATTGCAAGGGACCTGGAAAGATCATCTAGTCCAATCCCCCCGCCGGAGCAGGAACACCTAGATCAGATCACACAGGAACGCATCCAGGCGGGCTTTGAATGTCTCCAGAGAAGGAGACTCCACCACCTCTCTGGGCAGCCTGTTCCAGTGCTCTGTCACCCTCACTGGAAAGAAGTTTTTTCTCGTATTCAAGTGGAACCTCCTATGTTCCAGCTTGAACCCATTGCCCCTTGTCCTATCACTGGATGTCACAGAGAAGAGCCTGGCTCCATCCTCCTGACACTCACCCTTCACATATTTATAAACATTGATCAGCCATGAGCTCATATCATCGCTCAAGAAGAGAGAGAGGAAAGGTGGGGAGTTTGCGTTCGAAAGACCTGGACAGTCTCAGATCTCGGGCACTTGTCAGAGTCAGCCTGTACATGTCATTCTTTCAGTTCTTGAAAAATTGTAGTGTGCTGCTGTACAGAAAAAAAGGCCTTGAAATAAAGGGCCTCCAAGAGCCGAAAGAGGTCCTGACAGGACCCCCACACCCCACTCCCCCAGCCAAGGAAGCAGGGTTCTGGTGGGAACTTGAGGTAGTAGCTGATACGTGTCTGAGAACAGTCCGTGTGCTTCTGACATCCCAAGAGATGCAGAACCAAAAGGCTTGCACCTACAAACACAACAGAGGTCTGAATTTGTGGTTTACCAGGTGGAGAAATTTCCCTTTCCAAGAAGAATAGTCTTCAGAGAGGAACCTTGTCGATGTAGGAAACCCTGCCAGAGCTGTGTTTTTATTCTGCATGCCCCATGGGGAGTGACATTACGTGGAGATGAGTTTGAATAAATAAATCATCTGAGCCAAGGCCTCTTTTCAGTGTGTAACCAGTTACCCTCTTCCCATGTAAATATCCCTGCCAAGATTTTCCTCTGCTTCCTTGAGAAAAGCCCAGAAGCATTCAGACTGGTCCTGACACAAGCAGGCTCTCCAAAGTTCTGCTGGGAGAACTGGCAGCCTCAGGCAACTGGTGGCAGCAGGCAGAGCTCCCAGTCTCCTCCAGAGAGAACTGGCTGGGCTGCTCAGTCCCCTGAAGCCATTCAGTGAAATAGCCTGGTCTCAGGCCACTCACAGTGGATCAGAGACCACAGCACAGGTTATGATCAACGTTTGCACTTGCAATGGGTACCTGTGTTGTGGATTGTTGCAGGGACCACAACTGAGTGAGTACACTGCTTTCCATCCTGCTGAGCTGAGATACACCCCGGTAAGGAAGCCTTAGTAAGGCCAGCACCACTCCTGTACCTACTCTATGGAAAAGAAGGGGAACATTGGTACAGAGGGTCTTCATCTGGCACCATTCAGAACCATTAAATTCACTAAAACCAACCAAACAAAAAGAACAGATCCAATAGGAATTTACTGGGTTTTCAGCTCATTGTTCCAGCTAGCTCTCAATCCTACATAGAAAAAAAAGCCTCAAGGAAAAGCAGGATGCACACCTTCTGGAAGCAAAAAGATATATTTTGCCAACTGATTACACAGATATGAAAATCATGCAAGCAGTGGCAAAGTTGACAGCAGTTTGAGAGAACTGGCAACATCCCAAAGGCTAAGAAAGTATCCTCTTTGTCCAATGCTTGACATTTCCTCAGAGAGCAAGTTCACAAATTGTGCATTTCTGAGTTCAGACAAAACCTCCCAGGCTTGTCAAGAGTCTAGATGCTGCAATTGCCAACCCAGGGCTGTAAGATTTCTGTAGGTGCTGCCATTTCTTTCTTTCTTTTTTTTTTTTTTTCCTAGAGATGGCTCTTATAACATCTTGACTCCTGAGCAAGATAAATTCTGTCACTGTGCCAATTCTTTGCACTAAGCAATGGAGGGCAAAGATAAGGCTTCAGATGTGTCCCACTTATACGTCAAAATGCTGCAACACTGACAAGTATTTTAGTGCTGTACATTCCCTGAATACTAAACTTCTTTTTGGTACTATCTTGTGCTATGCAATATGGCTCTTTTTATACTTCAGTTTACCAGCATTCTGCTTCATTTGCAGTTAGGCTTGTAGGGGACAAAAGCTCTTCACAAAAATTAGAATTTAGTTTTTCCAGTCTTTACTCAAGTGAAGCATATGCGAACTATTCACACAAACCAGGAGTAGAAGTCCTAGAGCTAAGATATATTCACACCTTTTTCATCCTGAAGTGTTCTTTATCAGAGCTTAACTCGCTATTTATCTTTGCAAGGTTTAAAAAGAATGTTTTATTACCTAGCTCAGTATCTTCTTGCCATTCTCAGAGATGATGGAGTGGAGAGTGCACTTATAAAATTTGCGGATGACACCAGGGTGGGAGTGGATGCAAGCACTTCAGAGGATGGGATCAGAATTCAAAATTATCTCAATATGTTGGAGAAATAGTCTAAAACTAGCAAGAGAGAATTTAGTAACAACATGTACAAAGCACTACAGAAATGAAAGATGAAATGCACAAATACAAAATTAAGAATCATAGAAGAGGTGGAAGGACTGGAGAAAAAGGATGTGAGAGCTACAGCAGGACTCAAAGCAAACATGAGCAAAGTAGGTAAATCTCCTGAAAGGTAAATCTCACACTGAATTTTTTTATTACAGGACTGTCATATGCAACAGAGAATTATTTGGCACTGCAGGGCACTGGCAAAGACCCAGCTGGAGTATCAGATCTAGTTTTGGGTGGCTTTTAAAAAGAGCAACAAAAATATAAGGTATTTAGAGAATGTGGCCCATCAGAAACAGCTCAGACAATTAGGTTGGTCACTCTAGAAGCTTCAAAGGGAGATTCAATAATAGTTTTCCAGTATGTGAAAGACTGACCAACAAATGACAACAGTCATTTATTCTCTTTGCCCAGTTTTCAGGAAAAAAATCCAGTAGATCCTGCAGAACAGCAGTTAGATAGAGAAAAACCCAAGGCTGGCTGATAATTCCTAGGGAGATGTGGGGATATGCTAGCAGAGGATTTTAGATCTGGCAGTGCTACAGGTATATTTGATCCCAGTTGGAGCAGGGAAATTATCTCAGTGGTTTCATATATCTTCTCAACATTCTCAGTCTTATTTTATCAACAGCACAGTGTTGAAGCTGAGCTGCAGATGCTTTTCAGTTGCTTCAACACTTTGGCAGTTACAAATTCAGGATCAGACACTTTTCCTTTCTCATGCTTTTGTTCAACAGGCAGGGACCATTCTCATCATCTAACTCTGCTCCCTGCTTGCACACGGGGGTTTCTCAGCAGCAAGAGTCCCAAGGGGGTCACATTCTCCCTTCTCTTCCCAGTGCACTGCATATGTTCCCAGCTACATGACGTGAGTACACTCAGACGGTCACACATACCCCCTTTCCAGTCACTCCTAGATCTTGGTCTGGTATGGGACTCAACTCATCATATTTTCTAGGTCATCCTGATTTTTTGTCCTCTCTGTGGTTGAAAGTAGAGAAGGCTTATTCAGGGTTCAGTTGTCCATGAAGACCCACAGGCTCCAATCTCTACCCCAGGATCAACCCCACTGAAGGTAAAGCCTGATGCTGCAGCCCCCCAGCCTGACCTGTGGGTTGCTGAGCAGGTGCTGGGTGAGCTCTGAACTGCTGTAACTCCTTCATTCCTGCCTGCCAGCACCCAGAAAATGAGGAATCCACAGCATTTTCCCATTTCACCCCCTGCGCTCTGCTTCACAAGGAGTCACATAAAACAAAGGTCTCTGCCAGAGCCTGAAAGCCCAGCACCCCAGCAAATCCCCCTCTTTCACTGCGCTGCAGACCAACAACAGCTTTGCAATCTGGACACCTGAAAGAAAGAGACTTTTCTCCATGCAGTGCTGCAATAGAGCACAAAGCCTTCTTCAAATCATGAGCACAGTTTAGCTACAGGAGGATCAAGCACCATGGAGGCTGGTTTGCCCTGCTTCACAGTGGCTCTTACAAACGATTTTGTTCACATGCTGCAAACCCCAGCAATGCAGTCAGCACAGAGAATAAAGCTGGTTGGCAACCACAGGACTGAGACCCATGCAGATAAACAGACTGGAGATCTCCCTTGCCTCACCCTGTGGTGCTTTTGTTATGGTTGGAGAATATCCTCCCCCGGCTCCAAAAGACAACCAAACCTGTGTGAAGAGGTAGTAAAGCAAGATGTAGAAACTTTCATGCGAGAAATTATTTTGCTTGGAAAGCACAAGGAAAAGTTCAATTGCCTGCATTTTCAGGAGCCTTTTTTTATTCAGAAAGAAATTTTAAGGCAGAAAAAAAGAAGGCTGATGGTGGAGCTCTCCCTGCTCATAACAAACTGTCGGGCTTCTGAGACATCAGCGTGCATCAGGAAAAGTCACTGCATGGATGCACTCAGGTGAGCCCTAGTTTCATCTAGTTCCACCACGGAAAAACTCGAGGAAACTTCTGAAGGAGGAGATTCACATTTGCACCTGAAGTGCAGGAGTTCATGTGCATGCTGTTCAGCCACCACCAGACCTGTCCAGTTCTTCTCCTGCCTCTCAATCATGCATTATAGAAAGTAAAAAATCAAAGTTTGTTTCCACAACATTCTGACATCAACCCTTCTGCATTAACATTGACTTTTCTCTTGCACTTTCTCAGCCATCCAATTCTCCATCTATCTCACCCTCCTGCCAGATTCTGATCCCTTCTCTCATGCAGACTGGCCCTTTGCTCTGCAGAGCGTCCCTCTGGTTCACTGGCTTACCCGCTCTGAACAGCAAGATGTTGTGAGTAAGGACAATAAAACCAGGCTCTCCTTGCTTTTTACTTCCATTCACAGCCTATGTTTTCTGATCCTATAACTTCAATATGTTGTTTTTAACATTTTTTACATTATTCAACATCTTTGTTTTTCTCCTTCCTTTCACAGTTCTCTTAATTTTTCTGTTTTTCTTTCTTTCCATTCTCCTTTTCCGCCTTCCAACTCCCCATATGAAAAATGAACACCCAGTAAAATTATCTTATTTTTTATCTGTTGTCTTTTGCTTCTCTTCCAGTTCTTTTCTCTAATTTTATCCTTTCTTCCACTCTTCTTACTACAACCAGGGATATGTTTCCTCAGCCATTTACTGATTTATTTACTTATATGCTTATTGCTTTTGGCTATTGTCCTCACAGAAGCCCTCACATTTTTCACATTTCCCATCAGCTCCCAGTTTTGGCTGATGTCCCCTGCAGCTGGGGTAAGATTCTGTACTCCACCTCTCCAGCCATAGGCACTCTACAAGCCAGAGAACCCATTGCAGCTGACAGAACACCTAGTTTTAAGTTAACTCAGTATTAAAAACAGCAGGACTACAGCTATGCCGGGTATAGTACAGACTGCAAAATCTATCCAAGATCTTAACAAATACATAGGGGCTTAGTTGTGACTCTGCTTTATGCTGTGACAGCTACGCAAGTGGGAGACACAGCAGGGAGCTCACAACCTCCACGACCAGGGCATGGCCACCTTTAGCCACCTGTACGTTACCCCATCCCACATCACTCCAGGATGCTCTGAGTAATGCAGAAACTCTGCTGGAGCCCAAAGCGAGATGTTCCCAGGGCTTGCCCAGGAAAAATGGTCCTGCCCAGAAATGGCAGCAGAGAGAACCGCCTCCACCTTCCTTATGTACCCCTTCCCCCCAACTCATGACACCCCAGCACATCTCCGCCCAGAGTTTGCCAAATGCCCAGAAATGTAGCCTTGTGGCTGCTCCTTGCAGAGCTCACAAGGAAATAATCTTCCTCCAGATGGAGTGGGGCCTTTTGTAGCCCCTTGATGAGCACATTTAGAGGTCCAAGCAGGAAAGAAGGTAATCCATGTTAACTTTTTGGTTGTGCACATCACCAAGTGTCCTGGTTGTGTGCTCTTCACGTTTGGGAGAATTTTGCTTTCGTGTTCAAAGGAATAAAAGAAGCCTTGTGGCATTTGCTTCTGATAAGACACAGCACTTTTTCAGCAAGCAAGAAGGGGAATAAAAGAAATACGAGAGAAAAAAAGAAAAGGAAAAGCAGACCAGTGTGATTTAGGAATGAGGTACTGGAATTCCCACTGCAGCTGGTTTAAGTCCCAGTCTCTCAGTAAGGGCAGATCCCTGAAGGTGGCTGAATGTACAGCTAGCAGGCGAAAAAGAAGAGCTTGGTGCTTAATGCACCCATGTGAAAGTCTTTGATAGTAAGCCCTGGAAATAAGGGAGTGAAAGCCAGACTCATGAGAGCACAACACACCAGTTTAACTTGGCTGAGAGTCAGGCTCTGCGTGCTTTTCCTACACAGTGTACAAAACTGAGCTCATTGGCAATGCTTAATAAATAAATAGCGATAACAAAATCTGAAGCATAACTGAAAGGATACACAGAAATGATTTGTGTGCGGAATTCCCTTGGATATGGCACGTCGCCTTCAGCACAGGGAAACACGCTTCCATTGGAAGCTCAGAGTAAAGCAACTGTTGCTTTCCACCAGTTGTTCTGTGGTGATAAAAAACAATAGTCTGAGGCTGTGGTAGGTCAAACAGTATGTAAATTATCGGGTAGATTATACTGCAGGTCCATAAACCAAAAGGATTGTGTTCTGGGAATAATGACTGAAGTGCTGAGGAATCTGAATTCTTCTCTTATGGTCCAATCTTTGCATCTTGATGACCTGCCAGACTTGTCTATGGTGCATCACTTGTTATTTGTGAGAAAGGACTGGGGGGAAATAAAAAGGCTGGATGAGTGCAGAAGGCAAAAAATCCTCTGTTGACAAAACAACATCTATCTCAGAAATTGTCCTTTCATTTCATGTTGTTCAAAAAGGCTGCAGTGAAACAAGCGATTTCTAGTCGCAGGATACTGATGGGAGATTTTTCTGTGGATCTGTACTATTGTTTGAGAATGAGTGCAAGGCACAAAAGAGCAAGGTGCAGCAATAAAACAGTGTGCAATGGGTATTAGATAAATAATTCAGGGCTATGGACAAGGGAATGAACACTGGTGGGTTCGAGCTGGTATTAACTGCATCTCACATTGCAAATCGCTATCTTGGATCGGAAGCTACTTGCTGTCAATAGACATCTCAGCTACTCACCTTCAGGCACTTCAGGCAAACATTTGAGAGCCACTGCCTTGCCTAGTGCAACCAGCAGCATTGCTGCCCTGGAGCAGGTAACCAGCCATCCCTCTAGCTCTGCTGCTGGTGTCCAGCTGTAACTGGAGCAGCACAAATCAGAAGACATCCCTGCAAATTCATCCGGGCAGCTGAGCTCCACACTGGGCTAGCAGGACCTCCGAGCCCCTCGGTGTACACCTTGAAGGGTGACACTGATGACTTGCAATTGTATGGACTCAAGCTCGCTCCTGCCATAGATAAGGGTGATTTGGAGCAGGATAAAACCACAGGATCATATCATCCCTGCTGTGGTGATAAGAAAATATTGTGTGATTGTTATTACTACTATAGCCAGACAAGAATCATGCCGTCCTACAAGCACATGAGAAAAAAATCTCTAAATCAAATAGATTTAAATCAGATTTAAGGGATATCATCAAGTGCCAGAAGAAAACCCATAAGGAAGGAACGGAGAAATTAAGAGGATTAGGAATGATAAGACGTGTGTTCTGGGCAGTTTTATTCTTTAGAAGATACAACTAGGAATTACTGAACCATGTTATTAGCATCTAATAAATATTTACTCAGAACAGTTGATTCTGCACTTCACAACTGAAGTGAGACTTGCAGAGGATGAAGTGGTATTTTTATTAACGAGTTAGAGAAGTGTATTCTGCATATAGCAGAGGGCAAAAAGAAAGTGCAAAAGCTATTTGCTGGGATGAAGTTCTGAAATGGAAGTTGGATCTAAGGCTTGTGTTACATGGATTTTGGGGTGGGGGAAAATGAAAAACAGCTCCAGGTTCAGGTAAAAGTGAACCAGAACAAATTAGAGGTTTTCTGAAACAAATAACAGCCCACCCAAAATGAATTTTCCTGAAATATTTTGTTTGAAATAAAATAGTTTGTTTCCATCCCAAATGATTTTGAATAATAATAATTATTATCAATGATTTGTTATTAGTCCCAGGATTTCCCCAAACAAAACATTCAACTTCAAAACCATGAACACAAAGTATTTTAAAAACTTTGATTTGACAAATTTGACTGAAATTCATAAATGTCTTAGTTCTTCTCCACAAATTCTGTGACTTTCTGAATGAAAATTTATTCTTTCTCAAAGAACTACATCTCTTCATGTTTGTAAACTTCTGTACATTGCACAGAGGCTTGCAACACATACTTCCTGGGGGCTATGAACACGGTTGCCAAACGCTTCCCCGTTCTGTCCTATGATGAGCAGTCACTGGCTTTTCAGTGGGTGGCATTCAAACAGCATTCCCAAATGAACATTTCATTTAAAAGTACTTAAAATATGACACAAGTCCCCTGCTGTGGTGTTCTAGGCATACAGTTTCCAAGAGCAAAACTATCATATTTTTTTTTAATCACCCTTCTAACACTCTGCAGCTCTTTCTTCTGTCTGAATTGGCTGAGTTTGACCCTTATAAATAGCAACACGGAGGAATAAACACGGTCTTCTCAGCATCGTTTTGTCTCAAAAAAAGGAAATACAGGATTGTCAGTTTTACATTAGTGTTGATGTACACCTATATTTTAGTCAAATCTGCACAGTTCTTTCAGAACAGAATTTGAGGTCTTTTTTTAGGCTTTCAGGTCACTATGTCCCTATGGGGTTCATCAAAATGCTACTTGCTGTGCTGACAGTCTGCCATGCCTTCGTGGTAAAATATTCTGATCCAGAGATTTAAGTGCTGTTTGCAAACTGAAACCTGCAAGAAGCAGCAAAAAAAAGAGTGAACTTTCGTTGTTAAACAATATCTGACTTTGCTTAAAATTTACTGCAGCTGGAAACAATGTGGGCAGAAGAATGAGGGTTTGTTCATGGGGTTGCCTTCAGCTGGAGGAACATGTTCCAGGCTTGTGAAGTGCTGGAACTGGGCACAAGTCAGCACCAGCACCCCCAGGCTGCTGGCTCTCGCTCCCCTGCTGAAGCCGCTGGCACGGACACGGGCATTTTCACAGGGAAATCTCATGGGGTTTGGGGGAAGTAGGTTACTGCAATGCCTCGCATCTGCCTCAGGGTCATCAGGTGCCCCAGACTTCCTTAAAATTGATAACTCTATGGCCACCTTAGGCACAGAAGATGGCTTTCATCTCAGTCACAGTCAGGGCTTGTTGATACAGGGACATTCAGGAGAATAAATTGATTTATCTTTGGAAGTAGATTAGGTGCTGACACATAATCAGCAGTGGACTAAACATTCTCATTCAGAAATAAAGAGCCCCTGATTCAGTTTATCTTAATTCACTTTGGAAGGGAATTAGGACTGTGACGGAAGCGCGGGGAAGGCAGGCTCGGGCACAGCAGCCACTGTGCTCCCCCAGCTGCTCAGCAGGGGCTGCCAGCCCACAAAAAGGATTGGAGAAGGACAGGGGAGAGAAAGCAAACTTCTGCTCCCTCCTTGCCACTGCAGCTCAGGGCACTGGGTCCCAGGCAGGATGGTTTGGGGTCTCATCCATCCCCCCACTGCTGCATCCTGTGCCCTAGCCTGGTTGATGAGTCCCTAGACCTATTTTTGGAAATCCTCGTTTCTCCATCCTCTTTAGATATTTCAAGAACTGAGGTTCTGGCAAGGTCAAAGAAAAGTCCAACTGCTAGATTAATCTGATGCTGAGAATGAAACACAGAGATTTGGCACAAAGGCACCAAGGCTCTTGAAAGTTTGCCAGCAAAACACTGGTACCAAAACAGGGCAACAAACCCTGCAACCTGTTTAGGCGCCAGCTACGGCTGCTGCACGATGCACAATGGACTCATTCTGTTCGCCTTCAACTGTGCCCTTCTCCCAGGAATGATGTGCATTTGTTATTAAACCCAGGCTGCCATGTTCCTCTTCGTCAGGCTGGGCTATAGCACATGCTTGGCTTTCCCCTGAGTGGAGGCAGCTGGGGATGCAGGAGGGGAAGAGCTCTCTTGAGACCTACCCTGCCAGCCATAAGAGCATGCCCTCCAGCCTGAGACACCTCTGCACGCTTTGCTAAAGCAGTTTCTCTTTTCCATTTGAAATTCCGTGACCTGCCATCAAAAACTTCTTTAGCCCAACCACTGCCAACAAAGCATTGTACAGAAAGCAGCTCTCAGTCCGCCACACGCTCTCTCACAAACAGCAGTTTGCTTTCATTTAGGGTCCCAGGTTTGGGCCTGCCTTGCCCCAACCAAAAAACCAGCCGCTCCACTTTCCGATGCCTGCCCATGCTTCCAGCACAAGACCAGCTCACTTCCCTGCCTTGCCTCTTCCAGATGCCCACAGCAGTGCATTACATTGAATAATGGCAACTTTAAAAAAAAATTGGAACCTCTTCAGACTTCAGTTGACCTTAAATACAGGTTTTGTTTCTAAAATCCCTTCCTCAGCAAAAGTGGATGTCTGGGAGAATGGGTAATGGAATACAGAGGATTGCTGCCTCTTGCTGTGCTTGGCAATTACCAAAAATTGTTACTGTTTGACGGCAGCTCCTGTGTGATTGTACACTCATAGCAGCGACGGTGTTGAGCCTATTCCGTACTTTCTGCTAACGTGCCATTAGTTAACTGCTAATGCTCCACGCCCCTTCACTGCAGCTCACAGCAAAACAGCAGTTGAGTACAGTTCCAACTGGAAGTATTTCGCAGTCTGGGAACTCACGGTTTATTACTAGGCAAGTTTTTATTTGTACGGATCCCAGAGACAGTCACACATGGAAATACCACCTGTAACCATTTGCAGATTACTCCTGTGACATGAACGTTCATGTTTGCTAACAGTAAAATGATTCACAGAAAGACAGAGAATGAACAGGTGACTTGGGACCATCCGCCGGCATACAGACGCTGGGGTTGTGGCAGTAGGTGCCTATTTGGGGTGTCCTTACTGCTTTTCTATTATGTAGCTGTCTCTCACCTGAGTGCAACCTTTATATGACTGTACGTCACCTATTATACACACACTCACATATGCTAACTGCTAACGCACAGCCCCCACCCCCTCTTTTCAGTGGCTGAATTCAGGAGACCTAATATGCAACCTGCTTGTTTGATCTGGTAAATATGAAAATAATAAGTATATGTCTGAAGTGCAGCAAGACAATCATATACCAGCCTATTCGGCAATGCTACATACTCTGTTTAATTATGTATAGAATGCTTAGACAGAAAAATGCACACATATACGCATAGAGACAGACAGGAAGATGTCATTTGTAGGTATGTATGTGTGTATACACAGACATAAATATCTATAGAATATTTCAAAAATAAAAAGGAGATTTGGTCACACATCTTCTTGATGCTAACTGATACTGTATGTCTATCTGCATCCTTGCACGTGCACACGCTGCTGGTACTGTAAAAACCATCTGCACATGGACTGTATAGCAATTTTAGTCACATTTCCTATGGAAATAATGATTTATGAAATAATTCTCCTTCTGCATGCTTGCTTTTCTTACAATCCCAACCTTTTTAGCAGCACCTATCTTACCTGGAGACAGCTGATTTCTTGCAGAATCAATGAAAATATGCATCTAGACAGAGGAGAAAGCCTCAATCTGTATCATGACTGTGGTAAAGGCTATGATATGAACATACCCTCACTTTAACCCACAGAATCTGCAAGAGACAGCAAATTTGAAAGTCTAGCAACCCTGTGGAAATTTAAGTGAGAACATTCAACCGCCAGACCTGAGCCAATGTGAAGGCTGGCTCCATTAGTTCTGATGCTCATAGCACAACTTTGTTTCTGTTGATCTAAAGCAGGGTGTTTCTCCATTCGTTTCTAGATTGGACATTGAGCAAATACACTCATTCAGTATAATTTTGCTTTACCCAACGGTTTTCTGTTTGTTAAGGGGTTGAATGACTCGCTTCCAGAAATATGATTTCAGATTTTGGGTGAGCGACACATACTTCGACGAGAAGGAATCAGACCAGGACTTAACTGATGGGGGAAAAAGGATCCAAGTATAATGATGATCTCTGGGTCTGGCAGCTGGAGAGGAATTAAACATTACAAGAATTTCCAAGTCTGTTTTTCTTGTTCCAAATCCTGAACCTTATTCTCTTTGGAAAGACATAGGACAAGGTGAAAATGATACATACCTTAGCAAAATTTGCACACCACAAATGGAAAGGGAGGTTTAGAGCCCACACAAAATAGTGGGAGAGTCTCAGCTGAACTGGGAATTTATGCATCCTGGAGGTTGTTCCAGATGACAATGGGAAAAAGGTGTTTTCATGTTTCCCAGCCCTTCTCAGACTCCTGACCAAAACCCATGCCAAGCTGGGACAGCACAGTATGAATTGGCTCTTGCACAGCAGTTTGCACATCCCGTGCTGCCAAAGATGCAGGGGCAGGAGCTCAGAGACTTAATACAGCAAGTGGCTCTAATTGTGGATCCCTCATCTTGCTAGGAGTTAGACACCTGGACCTCCTAAGAGCCCTCCTGGTGAAGGAAATCATGCGCTTCCACACTGCATAAACATTGCCATATTGTGGGGTTTGTGTGTGATAGCAAGATAGAACTCATTGGGATTCAAGTCACCTCATTCCCATTAATCATGTTAATAATTGAAAACATATGTTCAGCTTGAAAGCACAGCAAGAGAGTTAGGCAACCCTACATGGAAGTGTGCCGTTACCCAATTCTAATGACGCTCATTAACACACCCTGGCCAACCTCGCACAGAAAATCCTCCCACCAAAAGCAGGTGCAGTGTTTGCTGTTAATTCCTTGTATTCCAGCCTGACAAAGCCCTTCCCTGGCCCCTTGTTTCACCTCTGAAACTCCTCTTCAGTCAAGTCTGACGCCTCTCCCACAGCATGGACACAGTGCTACTGGTGAGCTCTTCTGTACTGGTTTGCAAACTGCTTGCACAGAAAAGCTTTTGGCAGGGCTACTGACTTTGCAGGGCTTGTTTTCCCATGGTCCACACCTCCTTCTCCAGCAGCTGTGTCACAGGGACAGGTTCTACCCGTGGCCCTGCCACCACCTGCAGCCTGAGGATGGGTTGTGGTCCCTGAGGAAGACTTTCAGACTTCCAATACCAAAATAGCCCAAACAAGCTTAAATAATCACAGGCATTGATATTGCCCTCTCATTGCTCCCACTAAAGCGAAGCCAGTGTTTCCATTATAAGCTCTGTTTTGCCAGAGCTTGCATGATGTAATCGTTAAAATGAATTCCAGGTGAAAACGCAACACAAATTCTTACCGGAGCAGCGAATTTCAGACCAAATCTCACTGCCCATAGGCAGGCAATGTTCTTAACTCAGCATCTCAGCTTTCTCCACCTCCTGTAACAAAAAAAAGAGGACCTTTTGCTTTGAAAAATGCAAAGCTGGGCTCCTGTTGGGCCTGGACACACTATCAAGTAACCATGGCAGCTCCAGAAACCACAGTAACTCCTTTGTGTGTCTGAGCCCTGAGGGAAGGATGAAGAAAAGAGAGTAAGTTTGGATACAGGTGAAAGAAAGGATGGATGTTGTTTCTTTTCTGATACGCTTCTTCCCCCAATGTGCATATAAATCACTTCTGCTGCTATTAGTAACAGGAAAGAAATAAGCCTGTTTGGAAATGACTTTTGCAATCCTGTAAAAGGAAGATGGGGGGGGGGGGGAAGAAAAGAAAAAAGCAAACCTTGTTTAGGTATTAATAATAATGTGGTTTACACAGACTTCAAAATCCTGACAAGCAATCTGGTTTAGATTGCATGCTGTGTTCTCATCAGCCCTTCTCTCCTCCTACACCCTTTCTCCATTGATCCATAAATGCAGCAGGAGTGAATTCCTCCCACCTGGATAGCAATCCTCAGTTGCTAGCTACATCTGTGTTAGTCCTTACCTCAAAGGAACACATCACCCCCAGGGGAAGCTCTGGACAAGGAGGTTGAGGGTGATGAGGGTCATAAGCATGACATCCCCCCAGAACCACTGCTGGAAACAGGGACCTGGGCAGGACGGCTGACCTACTGGGGCTGTTCATGTATAGAGATGGGTCTGAGGCTCCAGCAGCGAGAGGGCATCTCCTGACTTCCATGGTCGTGCATGCCCTCCTTCCTCTCTTGCTCCAAACGGCTCCTGCCGGTAGGCACTGGCAAGGGCAGAGCTCTGTTCCTGAGATGTACAGCGGCAGGAATGCGCAGAATAAGTCAAGACCCAATGCTGTTTCATCCTACTTGGGAAATGAGGTTTCGCATGCTCCAGTGCACTGTTCAATCATTTCTGCTGCTCCCAGAGCTGGATTTAGGCAAAGGGAGGAGACTGTCTCTGGGGTGGTGTTTGGGGCTGAAGGAGTTAATCAGTATCCACGATTTTAAATCTCATGCCCAGAGAGGCGTGCCCCAAAGCTTTTGAAAGTGGGAGCTGGGTGTGTTACAGACAGTTGTCCAGAGGGATGAGAGCCAGCAGATAAACTCCTGGTGTCCCCACACCCACAGACCCCATCCCACCCCCCGCAGCAGGCTGGAAGAGATGGCACTGGGGGGCTTCCCGGGGGGAGGCTGGGGAGAGGGGCTTCCCGCACTGCCCCGCCTGCAGACTGCAGTAACCTAACCCTCTGCTGATTAGACCACTCTGGTATTTTTCATTAGCAAATTTTGGAAAATCCTTTGGAAAATATAGGCCGAGGCCTCAAGCAGTGTACATCAGTGTAACTCCCCTGAAATGTATCACCGGGGATCCATCACGTGAAGTGCTCGGGATTACGATTGTATAAACAAAGTGTAAAATCTTGGGCCGGACCCAAGTAGCTGGAATCCCAGACAACTCCATCATCCTTTCGCCAACATTCCTGCGTCCCAGTGTGCTCAGATACTTCTCCGTGGTTTGCTCAAGCTGCCTGTGCTTCTCAGCTCCCACCAAAGCTTCAGTGGCAGGCCCTGCGCAGAGGCTTCATTCTGCTTTGAAGGTAGAGCTTGGGCTGTGCATTGACAGTGAGTCAGAAGGTATTCCAGCTGTTAAAATGAATCGAAAAACCACACACTGTACATGTATCCACCTTATCTCCTTACTGGGATAATATTTACTCGCCAACACACCAGCAGCTACTGCTTGTAGCAGGTCTCCCTCTCTGTGACACACACACTAGCTGGGCTTGAGAGACATGGGGTGAGGAGGGACCATCTTGGGGCTGCTGGGCCCAGGCTCTGGCGTCACTGCTCTAGGGCAGAAGGATGGTCCACCCCACCCCACAACACTTCCCAGCTCAGGTCTTGTAGTAAAGGACCAAAAGCTCTTCGCACCAGAGGCACCAGGAGAAGGGCTGTCAGACCGTCCCGGGCGGTCTGGGGGAGCAGACCGTGCCCCTCCCCGTGGAACAGGGTGAAAACAAGTCAGAGCATCTGACCTGAGGGAGAAATCCCTTTTAGCCCCAAAGCTGGCAGCGGGTTTATCTGAGCATGTGAGCAAGGCATACAAACCAGGCACTTCTGTTATCGGCTTGGAGAAAAGCCACAGGAATTATCTCATGCAGGGGAGGCAGTGTTTTGCCAGAAGGAGCAGAATTAGACCCAAATTGTTGTTTCCTCTCCGCTTCCCAAAACTCCTCTCCCTGATTAAAACCAAACTATTTTAGTATCTTTTTCTTCAAGACTCTAAACTTTCTGGCTACACCTTTTCCTTTCCACGTCTGGCAAAGGCCAGAACTGTAAGTGCCAAAATGTTGAGTGAAAGTTTGTTTTTTTTCTTGAGAAACTCTCTCACCACTGTGACTTATCCCAAAGCTACAAGCAGTTGAACAGAGTTAAGCGGTTGAGAGAGAGGTGATAAATCAAGCCAGAGACACAGAACTGGGACATTTTTTCCCTCTAACTCCGGCCATGCCGCAATGCCATCCACCTCCTGAAGACTCTCCCTCCTCCTGAAGATTTTCCCTCAGCCCTGAGCCAGCCAAGCTCATGAGTTTGCTCAGGAAAGTCACGGGACTGCGCACGCCGCAGGCGAAGCACGTGTCACAGCATTGCTCTGCCAGAGGCCAGAGACCTCTCTTCAGCAGAATTCTTAAGCACAAATCAGTGGGACCACTCACACACTTAAAATAAGGGCATATGTTTAAACACCTTGCCGGATCAAGGACTTAACCCCTCTTTCTCACAGCTGAGCAAGCTTTTAAAAGGCTTTGAATATGTTTATCATCAATTTTTCTTTTTGCTAGCATCAAGACTAAGTTAAGCCAGTGTATATAAAGGACAGCTCTAGCGTGAATGCCACAAGCCTAACGGGGTAAGGGGAATGAATGGGTAATTACTGCATTTACTAACCCCGTGGCTTTCTCCATTCCATTTCTCTTGTCAGAGGGGCCTTAAAGGCTTCATTTTTAATCTGATTTCTCTAATATCCTTGCGTCTCAGGAAAACCACCAATATTCAAACCACAGCATGATCATATGTGCAAGTGTTTTGTCCACAGTTTCGATCTGCTCTTCCCAAAAGTGAGCCTGATCCCGTTTCCCCTGAAGGCCATGGTAAAGTCCCCCACTGACACCAATGGGAGCAGAAGCAGGAAGACTTGTACGATTCAATTATTCCAGCTCTCAGGATCCTTTCTTGCCTGTTTGGCTTTCTATTTGTCTCCTCTCACAGCCCTGTCCAAACTGTCTGCTCCTAGTCCTGAAGCTGGTGGCACTTCACAGGGCATTGTAGGGAGCCAGTTCCAGGTGACCAGTGCCACAGCTCAATGTGCTTAGAGCTGAAGACAAGATAAGAGGCTGCAAGCCACAAAACTCTCTGGATCCCTTCCAGATGAAGGTGTTTTCAACAAATCCCACATTACCGTGACATTCAGGTTGGCGCACATAGCACTGCGAGACACCCTATGTGTTGGGGAGGCTCAATGAGTTTTGCTTTGGGTACAGGTCTCAGATGCCTGAAGACATGGTTCAGCACTCCCACTGGATCCTATTCCACTTTCCTGTCCCCCTCTCCCAGCATTTCCATGGCTGCTACAATATTTCACAGTGATCAGGGCAGAGTCCATGGGCTCAGTCAGTTCTTGGTGTCAGCAGAAGCAAATCACCATCGGGTGAGAGTCTGCTATGGGATGGAGAAAGTCTTGGCAGAGCCAGGTCTGGCTGCTTACTGCAGTCCTGCCTGTGAAGGTACAGGTGGTGGAGAAAGTTATTTTCTAATGTCTCTCTCTGTCCTGTCTCCATTTTATTCCACCCAGTAAGTCACCCTACAGCACATCTCAGGATAAGACTGGTCCTGCGTTCCCCTAATACATGGTGACACGCATGACACAAGTCAGGTTTCCAATATGAGAGCTGAGGATCATTTCTGATTAAATTATTTCTCTTTGCAGATACCCTTGGGGTTTTCTGCTTTTCCTTTTGCTCCTTTTTCATTTGTTTGATTTTTTTTTCTTTATGCTGCATCTGTGACATTTTGTTCGGGGTTACAGTGAGTGAACAACAATTTAGGATGATGAATTATGGATTAAAAGAAAAGGCTGGGCTATTCTGGAATCACTATTCAGTCCCTTCTGTGGGGACAAAGGAGCTCCAGAATGACAGTTTTTCAATTATCTGTGTTGAAGAAGAGGGAGAAAGAAGAGAAGGAAAAGAAAGCAAGCCAGGTCGGATGGGAAGGAGGGAGGGAAGGACAGAAATGGAGGAAGGAAAGAACAAAGAAAACCAGTTTCTTCTGTTTGGAGCACTGAGAAAGCACTCCGCTCTCTAAGGGGTTTTCCCTACCAGACTTTCCAGGGCAAATTCTGAAACCCATGTGAATTTTTAGTGGTGCTTACAGAAGTAGTCCCTTGAGTCTGCTGGGAGCTACTCACAGGAGCACAAGCTGTCCAGCACTTGCAAGGGTTGCAGAAGGCTGAGTGCCTCTGCCGCGGCTGATTTCGCTGAGCACATCACTGTGAAATAACCCATGGGGGGCTCTGCTGGAAATTTGCAGTCCTTAACTTAAAGCCACAAACAAACATTTTCTCCAGTACTCTGAGCAATATCTGTGTAAATATTCCCTCCCTTGGCTGGAATATTAGGGGGAAAACAATTGCAATTTTGTTGACTTAACTTGAACATTTGTAAACTATTAATAAAGAGGCATGGGGGAGCTTTTGTTGTAGAACAGAAATTGCCATCTAATTCCATGACAATTTATGGAGTTACAGGCATTTTTAAGGAATGCTGTACAGAAATGCTAGGCTTTGTCCAAAATGAAAGGACAGTATTGAACAGTGGGTACTTTAAAGTAGATTATTTGCTGCCCATTTGGCAAGTGAGGCAGCGTAGCCTCTGAGTTACAGCACTGAACTAGCACTCAAAAATCTTCCTGAAGACCCGGCTTTGCTCTCAGGTTGTGGACACAGGCAGTGTACAATTGAACCTTGCCATCCTTGAGCTCCTGACTCCCATCTGCAAACTGAGAATGCTCCGACCAAGACGTGCTTTGAGATCTTGGTGTAAAAAGTTCTTTATAGGAAGATGAGGATGGTGTTGTAATAGCTGGCTTTGGAGTGGAATCATACTCTGTTAGATAGCTTAATATCAATCTGTTTTGTTTAATAAATTATCAACAATGTAATCATTTCATGCTCCATTCCACCTGTTTCTGTGACCCTGGCAATACAAGTGTCAGAAAGACTCGCTTGTGACTCTAACCAATTCCCCACTGCCTGCTCCTACAGCTTTCCTCTGATCTCGGCTGAATAGTTTCATTACATGACATGTTAACGCACCGACAGAGCTGGAAAGGCTGAGTGCTCCTCTAGGTGTACACAATGTAAAATCATTAGGCTGCTTAAGAAGCTTCCCAAATGCTTTCTGTCAGCAGTTAGATGGCAATTACAGAATTAACTGGAACAGACCATGTCTCCCCCTCGCTGACCCGCAGCCTGCCAACGAGGGGATACCATTTCAATGGAAAAGAGGTATCACCTGTCAAAAGAAAAATACGAACATGAATAGCATATGGAAACCATTTACTGGCTACCACAGTGTGCACTCACCAAGCACCCTGCAAATTTGAGCACTGCTGGCGCCAAGCTGCGGTCAACAGACCTGGTGTTGTCCTTTCTCTGCAAGCCATGAGGGTGAATAAAACTGTGAGGGAACCAGGACTTTCAGCCACTTGTTCTGATGGGGCAAGGCCATCAATGACTGAGGCAGGTGGGATGGGGTAGGGTAGCATGGGGCACTCTGCCTGCCTACCCTCCCTGCTACCTAGGACTGTGCTACTGCTGGAGGATGCTGTGATGCTGGAGGAAGGAGGCAAGTCTCCCTGGCCTGCCCCTGCAGCCCATGCAGAGCAGAGAGGTCCTCCAAAGTGTTTCTTGGAGGTCCTGAGGGAGAACCTCACCTCAAGTTACTCATTTCAGTTGCTATTCCTGCCTCTCCCTGGATGCCAGCCCCAGACTGCCGGGGCTGGAGACTGCACACTGTCCCCAAGAAGCAGGCACTGCAAATGACCTGTGCTTGTGCAATACGTTGACAAGGGGTTGGGATTTACGGCAATAAACCATACAGTACACGGGCAGGAGATCCTGTCAGATAGGAGAGAAATGGCTCTGGCATCCACCAGAGACCAGAAAAACAGCATGACCCATCCAGCTGGAAAGTTTGGGCTCACTGCTCTATATTTGTCTAGGCAAGAACTCGTTAAATGTTTTTACACTCTTTGCTTATTGTAAAGGGGCATGCAAGTTAGAGGAACTGGGTAAAAATGTTCAGCTCTGGTTTATTCCATGAGGGAAGAATACATCCTTTTACATTTTCACATCTTTTCTTTCACTTTTTTCTTCCTCCAAAGGGAGAAAGAAAAAAAAAATAGAGTACCAGTGGAGGAGCATTCAAATAAAGCAGAACAATTTTTTAAAAATAAACTAAAAAAACAAAAATGAAGAAATTAAAACCCAAAAAAATCCCTTTTTGGGTTTTGTTTGCCAAAACACACTTATTTGTCTCTGTGTGACATTCATAATAACTACAGATCCTGCTTTGTGGTAACCACAGTCTCGTTCCTCAGCTGGATCTTCTGAGTATCTGCACCAAACCTCACAAGAGGCACCTTTTCACCTGCGTAAAGAAAGATGTTGCAGAGCACAGAGCATGGGCTGGGCCTGGGAAGAGGGGCAGAAAGTGCTAAAGGGGGACCGTACATCGTGCATAACTACTCATTCTGCCAGTGTGCATCTGTCTTGTAAATATGAAAATGAACTGTTCAATGTTTATTCCCACATAGGGAGCAGCTTAGGAAAATATAACCACCAAGAACACAGACAAAACAGCTGTCCAGGTAGCAGCTGGGTTCTGTCTGAGGGAAAGCAATGGGTGTCAAGTTCACTTTTCAGCCCTCTCCATCACTGTTCCCTGTGTTAACAGAGTGGCCTGGGAGGGAAAGCAGTGCTAGATGAAAGCCTGACCCTCTTAGCCAGCTCAGTCCTGCCGCCTGCCCCAACCATTGCCTGGCCAAGGCACCTCAAGCACAGGTGGACATCTAAAACCTCTAACCTCACCGGGAGCTCAGCACCACCCAGCGAGACTCCAAAAGCTACCCAGGGACCAGGTACTTTGTGGTGCTGCCCAAGGTGCCCTCCAGTTCCCACGACATGGGCAAGCTGCAGGCGAGTGGAGCAGTGTCTGGGAACCCTGGGTCCCTCTGGGCCACCAGCTGCAGCCCCAGCATGTTGTCCAAGGGTATCTCAGTTGGCTCTAAACATCCAACTGGGGCTTATTGGATTAAGCAGTGGTTTCCCAGTCCCCCACAGGAAGGTCAAGTGTAAACTGATGCAGAGCTGGGGCTTGAGATATTTAGCTCCCACTGTGAGCTAAATTTTCTTATTTTGTATGTAAAGTGCCCTACACATTTTTGCTGATACACAGACAATCATTTTAGCAGCCGATGAACCTCCTCACCCCACCTCAGGTACTACCTTCTAATCATCACACGAAATTTCATCTTCTGTATATAAAATATGTACAACAACAGACCTGCCTGCCACATGCCTGCAGAGATAATTAAATGTCTATGCCAGAAAATATGAAGGAGGTTGGCAAAATTTCTCTATGCCTTTCCATCCCCAGCTTTTGAGTTCATAGAGATGGAAAATGGGAGTTTGGCAACGATAAGAGATTTAAGGGAATCTGTGAGAACCATTTTTTCTGTGAGCAGAGAGGGAAGATTTCATTAATCTTTTTATCTGTCAAGGTACTGCACTAACTTATGTGTAGCCATGAATTCCGCTCAGTGTGTGATACTATACTACACAACTGCTGATTTTTTTTGTAAAATATGTTTTGGCTTATTGAGTTGCCGTACCAAATCATTCACTTCTCCATTTTCTCCCTCTTTTTTTAATAAACATCGTCTGCCAAATATTATGTAAAGGCTCTCCCCATCTTACACACCACAAAGCAGTGTCGTAAATCCAAGTAGTGAAGAAACAAAGAAAAGGTACAAAACTGGATAGAAATGCCATCAGACCTCTGTCACTAGCCATCTGTGGAAAATGTAGGATGAGGTTCAAAAAGCACAATGGCTCGAAAATGTCCTCTTTCAGGTGCATGTTTTGGGGCAGAGGTGGGTGATTAGCAGAGGGAGAAGATCGCAGCAGGACCAAGCCTTTGGCTGGACACCAGCCCCACAGCTTCTGGCCCCAGCCAAAGACTTTGTCCAGAATCTGCTCTATCCAGCCTCCTTGGAGAAGACAGCAGAGTGATACTGCTGGACACAGGACGGGAACCAGAGGCTGCTGTCCACACACGCGCAGGGATGTGCTGGCATGATCCTGCTCTTTATGTTTTGTTTTGCCATTTCCTCTCCCTCCTCATCCTGACATTCTTAATCTCTTGGTAGATTTCAGCATCTCCCTTGCCAATGATTTTATTGGCATCTCAATGTTTTTCCTCATGTTTCTCCTTCCACATACTTTAGGTGACCTCAGCACTGTGCCTGGACTCCCACCACTTCCTCCTCCGATTACTGCCGCTGCTCTCGGCTTCTGGGAGAGCTCCCCATGGCTCCCTCCTTCCTGCACTGGGCAGCACTGGGAATAACCTGCTTCTCATCCCTCCTTTTCCTCTTCCCTGCACAGTCACAGCTCTCAGTCAGGGATGCTGCTCATCCTGCAGATGTCTGATTATTCTGCCTGGCTGTGAATAGCCTTTTCTGCTTTACACTTGTGAACTGAGGACATGGAAATTTCATATTTTTGGTGTTCAGATATCTCTAGGGACAGGAGTCAGCAAGGGATTTACAGACAGATCCTTAATGATCTGCTCTGAATCAGACTGCAGGACTCCACCCCCCTCCTCCTCCTTTATCTCGGCCTGCCCATCACTCTAAATGCAGGCAACCACACTCTTTTTGTCTCCCCTGAGTGTTTCTTTCCCATCTTTTCAACTGGGAGGTCTTCTGTGTCCTTCCTTCAGCTTTTGGGGATTCGAGGCTCTGCCCTTGGTTCTACCCTCTTTTCTTTCTGCATCATTTATTTTACAGAATATGATGCAATCACCCAGCAAGAATCTTACCATGTTCTTCATCATCTCCCATCTCTCTTGGTGCAACATCCATCCCTCTGGCTTTGACTTGTCTAGAGCAATCCTGCCCTCCTCCTTTTGTAAGGCTGCTGCTGCAGAAACCTGCATCTCTAACCCGTGACCCTGAAGCTTCAATACTGCTCTGATGACTGTTCCTCCTTTATATCATTCAGCTCTCTGGATGGGTTTTTATCTAAAAAAAAAAAAAAAAAGGTAAAGTATTCAGGGCAAGGACTATCTTTTTATTTTGTCCTTGCACTGCACACAGCACAGTGGGGCTCCAGTCCACAGTGAGAACCTCAAAGCGTTGTTGCTAATCAAAGTGATGAAACGATAAATACACCAACACTGGCAGGAGGTGTAACTAGCCTGATCTAGTTTGTCTCCCCAGCTCTCACACAAGTTGTCAGAACTGACAATGCTGTTGCCATTGAGGAGAGACCAGTCTTACAAGCTATAGTAACCAGCAGCGGAGGCAGCAAGGTACTGGATAGTTGGGCACCCAGCTGCTAGGTCTGGTATCTCTGCGCTTACCTGCATAATAAATTTAAATTGATTAAAAAACCTACCAGGTACCTCTCCAATAGTTATATCCAACAAGCTGCAGGCAGCTGGGTTCATATCATCTCTAATGTCTTCCTAAGGTTTTTTGTCAGACAAGAAAGAAAGCCTACACTTATTTTGTAGACTATAGACTATACTTTTCCATGATCCATCTCTTCTCCTATCAGCACTCTTCCTGCATACTTGCTAGAAGTGATGGAAAAACAGACACTGTTTTACAAAACAGAGCAAAGTCTTGTTCATTTGACTGAGTTTGAAGGGGAGTTCTTTTTCTGCAAATACTTATTTTCATTTTACTGGATTTTATCACAACAAACTTTCTCAACCAATCCCCCTTTCCCATTAAATTACACGTTTGTAAGATTTTCATTGAGATGCCAGATGATGCAGAAGAAAACCCTTAGCATAAACATCTTCCAGAAGCAGAAAGTGTCACTTGCCTTTTGCAGAGCCAAACAGCTCTGTGCCCAGTCCTCTCCTTTCTTCCTTCTCCTGTCCAGTGGCTCGAGGGGACGCAGCAGTCCTTCAGATCATCCAGCAACCTTCAGCACAGGTGCCATAGGTGTGTTCAGTGGTAGGAGCAAGAGGGTCACTGGACTCAGATGTCGGTGAGGCTGCCCAGAGATGCCATCGAGGGTGCAGCACACAGCGATTCATGATAAAATATACAGGGAAAAGGAGGGGGGGAAAAGAGGAGGAAGAAGAAAGGTGTCTTTTGATGTCAGTAAATATTTGAAGTAAATATAAGATTAACTTTGCAATCTATCCCCAAATGAAACCGATGGCGGATGTGGCTTGTTTGGTTTTCATCTGCCAAATCAAACAAACACTATCAGGGTGGAATTCCATCGTACTTACGGTATTCCAGCAAAGAGATGATGGTCTAAATGTGGGCATGGAAAAAAAAACAGAACAGCAATCTTAGGAGCTTATGGGAAGAAACATAACTAACATTAGGACATGAAGAGCGAAAAGGGGACAAAGCAACCAAGTAGAAGGCATATAAATATTTAAAGAAAGGAAATGTCATCAATATAGTGGAGGAATGAAAACTACAGAAAAATAATGGGTCAATAAATGGAGCTCTTGGGGGAAAGAAATGATTGTGGAACTAAATGTTTTCTTTGCCTCAGAATTTGTTAAGAAAATATATTAACAATAAACCTGCAGAGGACACGTGTGGGTACTAATGAGCATGAACTGGAGATTACTGAGACTAATGAAAGAACGCAAAAGAGCCTCTCGTGTAGGATACAGATACAAAATGCCAGGCAAGTGTGAGTTAATCCACACTTAATATTGGAGATTAAGGATCAAACAGTTGGACCATAAACTGTACATTCTGAGAGAATTATTTATTAATCGTGAGTCAGGAGACTTTTTTGAAAGGCAAATCATGTCAGACAGATGGAGGTTTTCTCCACAAAAAAAAAAAACCTCTTGCTTTTGGAAAGATGAGGTAAAAATCAAACTGGAGTCTCAATGAACTTCACATCACATGGATGTGGGAGCCAGGGGTGGCCTTGGAAAGCCTGTCCTGACAGACAGTACTATAGGTCCTGATTTTCTCAGGGGCAATGCAGAATGAATGAGGAAGCACCAAAAGTTTACTGTGGATGAATTAAAGGATAAAAGTGTGATAAAATCTTTGGTGGGCCACAGAGTTAAATTTCAAAGTAAGTTCTGGATTGTTTCTAAGAAACAAAAATTTTGTAGGTAAGTGAATGCTGGGGTGAAATTCAATTTTATTTCCAAGAGTTGGTACAGCTGAGGTCCTCCCTCTGTCTGTCTGAAAACAACTACTTTTGGAGCCAAATTTTTACTGATTTTGACATAAGAATAATGTGTAAAGTGCATTTGGAAATGATACTAAAACAGAGTGGTTGAGAGACATACAATGCTGTACATCTTAGTTAGTATCATAACCCGAGCAACAATAAAAGGCTCTGAGTTACAAATGAATAGCCACAATACTGATTTCACTTTTGCCACCATAAATTAGAAGTATTTCTAATGAAACAAAAAAAAAATGTTGATATAAAATATGTACATATGTGTATACGAGGCCTGGTTTTGTAATTAGATGTCTCTAATTATGTAATTAGAGAACATAGTATCCCCCCAAGGATATAAAAAGGAAAGCTGTAACCTTAATTATGGCATTTTAAATTCCTTTTTGCAAACTGAATAATTATCTTCTAGTACGTTTTGTTTTAAGGGAAGGTAATGACGGGAGCTAACGAGTTGCAGATGAGTAAAAACATAAAAAAATGGGACTTGAAGAAAAACAAGAAGGGACAAGACAAGTTGCAACCCTCTCAGTGATGTTGTGTGTTTAAGCAAGAATTTCTAATTGAGGTCATTTCACTCACCAGAATTAGAACACCAGCTGAGGGAAAGGCAGAATATGTATCTAAATAATTTAAGGAGGATTATTTTACAGACAGAGCAATCAGGAGGTGACACAGATATTCAGCAGAAATGGAGAGGTCAGACAATGCCAATGCCAGCAAAATCCTGCTGTCCACGTGGAGCTTTAACTGATGCACGTTTGAGGTTAGCTGAGAACCAAGAGTACTGCAGAGAGCAAAGAATTTGTCGACCATCATATTTTTCTTGCAGGCTGGCTGTCCAGGGCTATTTGTATTATATTGATTTCTGGGAGTGCTTTTGCCCTTCTTTGGTACGTTTTATGCACTTACAGGCCGTGTAAACCAGATAGAGTCATAAGCTTTGTAAATGTTATTTTCTAAATTGTATTGTTTATAAAAGAAGCAAAGAGAATTTATAAAAGAATTCAAAGAGAATTCACATTTTCCAAGAAGTTTTGGGGTAGAGAAATGCCAGATCTGTTGTCAAAGTCCCCCCAGTAGAAAGAATATATGGCAGAAAACTGACATTATGGAGACTTCACCTTCCACACCTAGTCCAAGCACTTGGCCAGAGGGGCTGCTGAAGTTGTATTTCTCTTACCTGTGCAGAGCCACCGCTGAGAAATTATTAAAGAATCCCATAGGGCTTACCTGAAAAAATAAAAACCAAGTCAATTTGGATTAAGTCATCTCATGGCTGGAGAAGGAAGGTCTTGGTTCCCAGTTTAAGCAGTCATGAAGTGATCTGAAAAGCTAATGTCCATCAAAATTCAGGAAAAGAATTTATGAAATTTCATAATGAAACTTAGTACTAACTAGTACTAACTTAGTACTTTTCAGCTTTCCTCCCTCCAACCACCTTTGACGTGTCATGCGTCGTGCCATCCCCATTTCACAGCCTATAAATTCAGGTAATAGCAGAGTCCACACAGACTGTTTGAAAGCACAGACTAGCCTGGGGTGTCCTTCCCTTGGTTTCCCTGCTCTGGTCTCTGGACAATGCTGCCTCCTGTTAGCTCTGCACGTGCACGCACACAATGCGTCCAGGTGCAAACACTGAAAAGAAGGGAGCCCTCTCTCAAAGAACAGCCTATTGAGGCCGACCGACTTTGCATTTAGACTTCAGCCTTCTTGGCCTCCACCCAGTGCCTGCTTCCAAGGAACTGGGAGCCCAAATCAATATTGCCTAAAACTTCTCAGCTTGGCAAATGCACACACAACAAACAGGCACTTTGTGTGCTTCTGCAGAAAGAAACAATCCTGCACCACTGAAGATCATTTCTTCTGCTTTTCATTCTTTGACTTAATTGAATCCTGGCTTTGTCCCTTATTGCTGTTATAGAAATAACTGAGGCAGCAGGAAAAATAAACCAGTTACAAAATTGTCATCCCAATTCTTGGTCAAATATTAATCCAGCTCCTACTGAAGTCAAAGAGTCTTCCTAGATGGACTGGAATTAGGCTGGACAATAAAGATCTCTGCTTACTAGCAGTCTGCAACCTAGCCACATTTAATACTTTTATATTAAATAAATTATAGAACTCATCAAGGACAATGTTTTTTATTTGAGCCTAAAAATAAGGGAGCATGAAACAGTGAGAGACACAACTCATTTATACACAGAAGTTTGAGCAATTTGTAGTGTAGGAAACAGATCGCTTACATAGGAACAAAGAACATATTGACCATGAAAAGGTGGACCACAGGACTTTGAAAAGGATGGGGGCAATCAGCCTGGACACACAGCTGACAATCCCATGCAATAATACAGTTAAGTGGGGGACACAAGGAAATACCATGGAGGTAAAGGAAACATCTATATAATGCCAGTGAAACTATGACAATAGTACTGTGCCTTTTTCAGAGACTTACTTGCAAATATGTTGGTTAGGGACGCAGAAGGGATCAGTGGGCCAGTCTGGTCTCCTGAGGAGTCCCTGGGCTACTTCTAGAAGGTCTGTAAAAGAGCACAAAAAGAGCAGTAGGCATATGTAAATTTTTAGAAGTCCATTTACAGAACAAGGTGAAAATTGCTGTTCTGATTTGACCTCCTGTATAAAAAACGTTTCTATGCTCAGGATCATTGTCTCTGTCAGGCAGATATGCCTATGATTACCTACTAATACTTGTATCTTCTGTTTCTCCAGGCAAGGAAGTCTTTCTAGAGTTCTCATGATTTACCAGCTTTAATAGCCCACACATCTCCTCATCCAGCTCTTTAAAGCTCTTTCTGCAGCCAGACCTGGTTAAAACCAGCCAGCTTATTAGCTCTTGCTTCACATATTGCCAAGTTACTGTTGGAAGGGAACAGATTTCATCTTCGCCCTCGGTGAATTCTTCATGCAGACTTTTAAAAAAAAACCTCTTGGAACAACAAGATATATTGAAACTATTTTCCATTTCCACATTAAAAATTTTACAGAGTAGTACCGCTGTTAACATTTTTGTGTATTAAGAGACAAATTAAGAACTTTGTTTTACTGCCATTCACTCTCTTGCCTTAGGTTTTTCTTTGTGTCCTGTCACTTCACTTTTCTGCTTTCCCACCCTTCTAATTTATATTCATTACTATCTCTTTTTCCTCTGTATGTGCATTTGTAGTCAGCTACATTTGCCTATTTCAAGCCAGCCTGGTTCTTTTTACCAGAACAACTCTTTTTCTCTTACTTGGGCAGCCGTGTGGCTTTGGGACATGCAATAAGCAATGGTACAAAATTCCCAGTTACACTTCCCAATTTCAGACCATGAGAACAGCTGGACGGGGTGCGATCAAAGGCCCATCCAGCAGTGGCCAGCTTGCCTGGCGTACAACCAAGCAACACAAATGCAGCTGGTGTCTCCCTGTGACCTCCCCTCTGTCCCACCCCAGCCTCTACGTGTACCCCAGAGTGGTCTGAGCCTTTGCATCCCACAGGGCTTGCTGGAGCTTTCTTCCCTTCCTTTGCCCAGTTGCTTTTGGACTTTTAGCAGCCACACAGCCCACATGACAAGAAAGATCCAAGTTTGGTCAGAGCACAGATAAAGAAGCATCTCTTTTTGTTCACTCTGTCTTTTCATTCAATGCTTCCTCATCATTGCACTCAGCCATTGCCATTCACCTTTTCTGCATCATTTTCAGTTGTATTCTGTCACCTTCCCTCCTTAATCAATTCCTTTCCAAGCTGAAACAGTCTAGTCTCTCTAATCAGTCCTTGAAATAAATTATTGTCACCATATCTGTGATCACTCTTCTTGTCCTGCTCTGAACCTTTCCACTTCTCCTTTATCCTTTCCAAGATGGGGGGAAACAAAACTGTGTGCTATTGTGATGTCTTGAATTTAATTTTTTTTTCTCCAGGACAATTTGACTTTTAAAGGTTTTCGGCTTCGTGAATCTGGGCTTTTAAACTACAAAGTTTTTCTGTGTTACTGACTTGGACTTTAGGTTCTTTGAATGTAACAGAGACACTCAGGCCACCATCACTGCGCTCCAGCAAGCAGCAAATTCCAGCTCTGTGCCCAATGCACCCTTCTTGCTGAGTTAGTGCCCAGTTCAGAGCTATGCAAGGCTGGATGCAGTCCCCAGGCAGGGAACTGTCAGCTATGGCTTTTGGCAATTCTAAGGAAATGTTTGTGTCTGCCTCATAAAAGCAAAAACCAGAGAAGGTTCAGGCAAAAGCTGCAAGAATAAACCAAGATGGGACAACCTGGCTGTGCAGTAAAAAACTAAGAAAGCTTAATATTTCTCGCTTATTCAAGAGAAGACAAAAAGTGACTTGATCCTGACTTACAAATACCATTATGAAAGGGATTTCTGATGGCAGATGGAACTGTAATCAGGTGGTGTAAAGGCATAAGAACCCGTGTCTGAAAGCTGAAGCAGGACAAATTCAGATTAGAAACAAGACAAAAATGTTAGCAACAAGGGTAATTATCCAAACAGCTTAAAGGGATGTACCAGAGTCTGTAACACATGATGTTTTCAAACCATAATTAGCTGTCTTTTTAAAAGATGTGCTGTAGCTCAAGCAGAAATTATGGTCTCCATGCAGAAATAATCAGAACAGAGTTTTTAGCCTGTATTAAGCTGGAGGTCAACCTAGACGATCTTAATTACCCCCTTGGCCTTAAGATCCATGAATCTAGAAAAGATTTGAGACAATGGCACATATTGGACTATCTTGTGTTTTGAATTAAAAAATTGGGAGAATTGTTCACAGTGAATAATTGATCCTATACATATAGGTCAATTTTTTGCTCATAACATATCTGGGAACAGATCATTAACTTCTCAAATCTATTTTTTCAAATGTGATAGACAGCTATCTTGCCCAATATTTTACTTAGAATTTGTGAGCTGTGCTGCCTAATTGGCTAGCTAACTGGTAATGTGACAGTTCACCTCCATGACTGATTAGCATGAAGGCAAAGCAGACAGGCATATTTGAATATTTCAAATTCAGTTGGAATGAACATGTGTACAAACATGATTTTGAAATCTGTGTTCTTTTAATCAAGCTCCACCATGGCATGACTACCGAGGAGTAGGCAGAAAAACTGTGCAAGCGTCGCTAAAGCAGATTCATTTACTTTAAATGCTAAGGTCTGATCAAGCCATAGTCACATTATTTTGCTCATCAGTCATCCAGGTCTAGGTCTAAGCATGCATTTTGTTTTGAAAATGAACAAATTCCCTAGCCATTTGGTTATACAGTAGGTAGTACAGTGAGGTCCTTCTAGGGGCTAATGTAATTGAAACAGCAAATACTCAAGATACTGGGTGTTTAAAAAAAAGACTGTTTTCACTTAATATCCATGGGAGGAAGTAGGGCATACTGGGAGACAAAACAAGAGCAGGGACAACTCACTTGGGTTGCAGTTAAATATTACAAAAACAAGACTGGAGTATTAAGAGGATAACCACAAAGAGGAACTAAAGAAAAAAAATCTTTCAAAGCAGATCCTCTTTTGCTAATGAAACCCATTTAAATGATTTTAGGACTGTGGAAAGACATCCCTGGTGGTGATGAGGCACATCTGAGAGTGGTCCACTGTGGAAAGAAGAGGGCTCCTCCACAACCTCCGAGCCAGCAAATCATCCATGTGACACTGGACCACAAAGGGAAGGCAAAGCAAAAGCAAAGAAGTGGCTGCTCTTTAGGAATGCACTCATTGAACAAGACTTTTACTACCGAGCTTTGGCAACCCGTGCTTGTTACCCATCTGCCTTCCCACCAGCGTGCACAGCTGCCCGCACCTCCTCTGCAGGGCTCATCCTGCAGCTGGGACCTCCCAGCATCACCTCCCAGGCAGCAAGTCCAGGCCATGGCAGGAGTGCTCCCTCCTGGCCAGACTCCAAGGGGCCTGATAGCAACCCGGACCAGCACTGTGAATCACAAAGACGGTTCCTCTCCAACCACTTGCCTATGTCTCCGGCACATCCACCCCACTGCTGGGAGGTGTGACCATGATGCGTGCAGACACAGCTGAGCTGGTTGTGCTCAGTTGTGACAGTGCAGGGGGGTGCACAAGCTTTGACAGCCCACAGTGAAGCCTGTGCTTCCGCAGCATCAGACTTTGCAGCCCACCCTGGCTTACAAGCCATCTGGGTATGGCAGCACGTCCTTCAATGCTCTATTCCAGCTGCAGCGGGGAGATACGCCCCATAGGAGCCAAATGCAGACGACTGCGGGAGCACAGTGAAGCACGATGCAGCGAGCTTGTGAAATGAGCCCAGCCTGTACTACACAGAGACGTCAGGGAGCACTAGGGAAGGCTGTGACAGGCAGGAGGGAGAAGCTGCCTATGTCGGCGGCCACACCATTTTTCACCCGTTAGATGGCTTTCCTATTACATCTCCAGCCTGGCGTAGAAATTACGCTTGTTCCGTGCCTCCGGTTTAATGCCGAATTGGAGGAAATATATGGCTACCCTACTTCCGTGTGCTTTCTGATGGGACATGTGAACACCAATGTACAAAAGGGGTCAGTACTGCCAGCCCCCGAGGGGAGCGGTACCTCCTGATGCTTAGTGAAAACGTGAGGCTTTGGACCAGACTAATCTCTGCTCTGGCAGTATCAAGAGATGTAAGAGCATCTCTGCTCCTGGAGACATGCCGTGGCATGCAAACAAGAAATAGTCCAATAATTTCCCTTTTCCTCATCCATGAAAACAAACTTCCAAGTGATGAAACCTTTGAGATAACTGGGAAACACATGCAGAGGGCAGCACCCATCTCAGCCAGTGGAGCACACCTCCTGCTGTCCTGCCCAGCAGACAGGCAGGGTGCCTTCTCTGCCTCCCAGGGACAGTGGCACACAGGCCACACACCTCAGCTGCTTCCTGGCACTTAGGAGGTGCAGCATTCAGGTGTCTGACCTACCTCTGTGGGACTCCTTTTCTGCCCTTAAAGAAGGAGACTGCTTTTACACCTGCAGAAAGCCACTGACGCCAGCAAAGTCCCTCGTGTCATCTCCAGTGACAGTGTGAGTGCAGATGACCCCAATGAAAGGTCTGGCCTTCAATACTTGCCCAGTAAGGAGACCACGTACTGGCAGGTGTGCAGCCTCTTTAAAACCCATGCGAGCTTCCAGCGCTGGCTAGTAAATGGCTGTGCTGTCAGGCCATACATTGCTTTATTGCAGTCTGAGCAGCCAGGACAAAAATAACTGCCTCCACGGTGTACTCCCAGCCAGCAAAGCTGCTCCTCTGTTTCCTTCTGGGCTTAGTGTTTGAATTAAGTGGAAGCTGGGTTAACCCAGCTCTGGATGCTGAGCCACTAAAAAACTGTTTCATTGCCAAGAATAATGGTCAGGGTTTAAAGAGCTCCAAAGCCGCCTATTCTGCCTTTGCTGGTGGTGGAACAGTGCTGGATTTCTCAAAAAGGCTTCAATCCTCGTCACGACCAGGACTAACCTATGTAATGAGGTTTCTAAGAAAACAGTCTCACTTTTCCCGGGATGTGAGCTAACCTCACAGAGGGCTACAGATGTGCAGGAATTTGTGTGATGGGGAGGGAGGACTGGCTGCCTTCACCCTAATAATTGGGCAGGAGTGGTAATGTCAGGCAGAAATTTAGATTCATGTCTAGTCTAGTTCCTTTACAGCAACTCCTACCTGTTCTCCCTTGCATGCATGAGGTTAATGTAGGTTGTCTAATAGGCCAGAAATGAGCTCCGGAAAAAGGCTGCCTCTCCTTTTCCCGGTGCTGACTCAGACCTTCAAAGCCACCCTGAGCCTTTTCTCTACCACAAGCCTGGGGAGAGCCAGTGGTGTGAAAACTCACAAAGTTCATGGCTTGACTGCAGGGATTTTGAAGGTTTGCTGCACTTCAGTGGGCTGACAGAGATGCTCAGGTATAGCTTACTTGGGATCTATTTATCTACAAAAACAAGCTATTCCCACCAGCTCCTGTGTGAATGCCAAGGAGACGGGAGATCCGAATGCAAGACCTGTTCTTTGATTAGTCTGGTTTGTACATCAAGGTTTTATTAACTTTTACTGCCCTACTGACTGCTGCCTGCGATTGCTTCACTCTAGCCCCTTCTCTAACACCTCCTCTGCTCGCTCTGCTTTCCTTCCACTGTTTGTGTGAACCTCTTTATTGCCAGCTCCAGTGCAATGATCACCTTTGGCATCTGCTGCTGGACTTTTCAGGTTTATTAAATCTGTTAAAAAATCTTCAACTCTGTAACATGTATGTAAGGGCTGGGTAATGGCAGTGAAGCAGAAGTGGTGGCTCCAGGGGACCCTGTGCATGCACGGTTTCCACTGGTTCAGTGCTCAGCTCTGGGGACAGTTCCTGAGGGGGGACAGGAGGAGCAGCAGGAGATGATTTACAGATATCCACCTACCTGCCCGTGTGTACTTGCCACATCCACAGATACACGCTACAGATACACGTGCTCACCTCGGAGATTTTTCTGTCTTACTTAATGCCTGTTCCTCCTTTTAAGTGTCATTATTCAATGTATTACTCTTACCTTAGTCATTGTCTTAAAGCCTTTTGAAAGCCCGAGGTTAAGGTGAGGACCTTTCCTCTAACCACAGCAGCTCTTCATCCACCGTTTATGAGCTCTGGGGACTCCAGAGGTTTCTTGCCTTCTCCTGTTAGTCTCACATTGAGCTGTTTTCTTATCTGCCTGCCCTTCGACTTCTGCCTTCTGCTGAGCCGTGGAGAGCTCTCAGCAATCCTCCACTGGGCTCTGTCTCGCTTTGCTGGATGCTCAAGACCTCACTGCCAAACTGAGTTAAATGCTTAAACAAATATCTCCAGCATCTGCCTGTTGCAGATCCTAGTCCCTTTTTTCCACAGCCCCATGCAAAAAGGTGTGCATAGAGTGGGTTTCTAATGTGGGAAATAAACATTTTTTTCCTCCTCCTTTCCCCTCCAGCATCTAAAACCTGGAAGAATTGGAATGTTTCTCTCCAGTGTTCCCATAAATTTGCTACTGAGCTGAAAAGCTCCATGAAACTTTTCACACCAGGAAAAGCATGTGCTCCAAAAAGTCATGGGAATGTGGAAATGAGACATAATCACGGAAAGTGCTTTCAACTTCACACAGAGTGGTCACTGGTGGCAATTTCCATAATAACCCCAGGAAATAAGCTATTATGCTTCGTGAGAAGCAATAATTAAATGCTAGAGCTGGTCATTACAAGAGTTAACCGCTGATTAATTAGTCTGTTTACATGAAAAAACAGGGCTGGCTTCACTAACTAATAAATTGCCTGTGTACAGCTGTTACCAAAAAGATCACTTGTTAGATAATTGCTTAAGTAATTTTTAAATTGTTTTAATTAAGCTTCAGTAATTGGACTCCCCCAATTTATTTTCCCTTTTTTTATGGAATGGGAAAAAAATAAAGAGGCACTGTGTATGAGTATGTAATATAAGGCAACAAATGTATGATCAGAAAGCTGTAGGAAAACAAATACCCATTGTGATCCTCTTGTCCTCCCAAAGGTGTGTAGGAATCTAGAGAAAATTAGATTTTTATTTTATTTTATTTACTATGCCTCACAGACCCTGGGCTCCTACCTCACTCCGCTTGGTGAATTCATAATAAGGACAGAGATGCTCAAGTCAGTAAATCTTTGTGTGTTCATTCAATTCACTATGTGTGACAGTAGCCAGCCAGGTGATGTTGCGAGGGGCAGTTTACAGCTTGATGATAAAGCCTCACTGAGCTTCATAGTGCCAGGCCGTCCCTGGAGACTTGCAGTTTGCCTTTCTCTGCCTGTCCTCCAAGCAGGGCTCACCCTGCACCCACCCCGAGACTGGCAGGAGGCAAGGGCAGGAGGCAGCCGTGCCTGGGGGGAGAGGCAAAAGGGGACCAGTGCCAAGGGTGACAGCAACAGGGCTGCCTTCCCCAAATCAGCCTCCTGATGTTGCCAATGTGTGAGATCAAAAAAGCCTCGGCACAAGAGAGAAAAAAGTTATTTTGTTCCTGGAAACTCAACTATAGAGGGGTTGCCGTAAAGGGCTTTTTAAAGATGTTGCTTCTCTCTACATTACCAGTCATCACTGCGTAGCCTACTCTTAAGGAAGACTCTCAGGCATCATTGCACAGGGCCTCTGCATTGTCTCCCCTATCCATAAGGTCACTTCATTAATGACTTCATTGATCCATACCTTTGCGTGGTTCAATATGCTATTTTCTGCCACGCTATTTCAATGGCATGGAGCTTAGCTCTGGGACACAGTCATCCAGGTATGACACTAAGTTTTGCTGAAACAGAGTCGTTTGACAGCTTCCTGGCTAAGGTTCAGTCTTTAACGTATTTGCAGGCTCCAGGTCCAGAATAGCAGTAGAGTAATAAGGCCAGAAAATCAGAAAAGCAGAATAATCACTTTCTTCTATCACTTAAAGAGTTAACTACCTACACCACACCTAAATACAGACATATGTATATATACACATCCCACAAACAAAACCACCTAATCCATAAATTCACATCAAAACTTTCCTCCCATACAGAACATTCAATTACATTCCGTTTACTTCTGTAATCCACCTGTGTGCTCTGCTAATATTAGTTCTTAGAGCCACTTTTCTTTCCTCTTGAGAAAATGCGATTGCTTTTTAATTGAGAAGCAGCCTCGTTGGGGAATGGCAAACCCGGGGCTATATCCCCTGGAGATGTCAAACACGCGGTACAATCACCACTGGTGTGAGCAGTGTAAATACTGAGAAACCTCCCCGCTAATCCCTGCTTTTCTGAGCGTGTTGGCGTACCCACACTCACACCTCCCAGCTGAAGCACCGTTGAACAGAACAACTACAAATACATCAGAAAAAAATGCAGCTGGGCTTGGAGGGGGAAGCGATGGGTACTTCAGGAGAAGAGCTGAAGTGGTGTCCGTGCACAGGGCTGGGCACTTCCTTTCCTTCAAGGGGAAAATCCCCTCTTTCCCTTTCCAGCCACAAGTCAGAAATGACCAGCAAGTGACTCCTGCTCTTCATACTCACCCCAGTGATTAGTCCCAGTGAGAAGCTCCCCCAAGTCGGGTGATCCTACACCTGAGAAGAAGACATTTTTTCAGTTCGACTCAGCCTTTGCCTCCTGGCCCAGGTTGTGACTCCCAGCAAGCCAGGCTCCTGGTTGTCCTGTTCACAGACCCTGACTAATCTGTGTCTCATTTTCCCTTCGTTACCACTCTGCTTTGCAAATGCTCGTGCTTACCATTCCCATTCCCATTCCCCAAGCCATTTGCTTACACCCCTGCCTCTGGCAGCCCTGCAGACCTCACACAGAAGCTGTCTAGACAAATTAATGAAGACTTGGGAAGCACTTGGGTGCTACCACGAGAGGTTAGGCAGGAAAGTTAATCAGGAAATTGCTGTCCATTTCCTCCGCAGTACAGTTGGAATCACGGATTGTAAATAAGGCACGAGACGCACTCTGAATAATGAGGAGGAATGATGAAAAGTATGAAATAGCCGATCATGACAACACAATTTATTTTGGATGGTGAATGTCGAAACAGAAGTATGTAGGTTCAAGATGAAAGATGGATCATAATACATACGGAAATGGGAATCAAATGAATATTGCCCAGACAGTCCTAAGGTTAACCATTCTTATATTCCAAGTTCTTAATTTTGCTGTTTTAAAATCCTCTTGCATTCAGAGAACCAAGGCCTTAGTTTGTTAATGGCTTGCATGGAAATGCTCCCATTGTGGAGAAGGAATTCAGTAACCAATAAAATAGCATTTCATGTTTTTGTCATTTTATTGAAGTTTGACTTGTTTGTATATTGAAGTGCAGGGTTTCAGACATTTCTTTACTTAAGAGAAAAAGAGCTTTGCTGAGCAAGAAATATAAAAAATACCCAAAAAAAAAACCCCAGTCACATAAAAACTGTTCTTTACTTTTGGTATATTCAGCAGTTTTCCTGAGTAAAGTTCACAGAACACTCACATGAATAAAGCATTTTTTTTGTTTAATTGGATTGAGCCTGGAGAGAGAGGCAACCAAATAAATCTTTAAGTGGGGGTAGGGAGGGATGGGGAAAAATGCTTCAAGGTAAAGTGACAAATAGGTAACGCTCACTGAAATATCCTAAGGCAGAGTATTATTTATTGCTGGGATATTTTCCTGGACTCACGGATTTAAAGGCAGAAGGTGCCTGATCTTGTTCATAACACAGGTCATAGGACTTCATCCGGCTGGTCCTGCTTTAGGACCATACCCGAGAGTGGTGAGCTGATCACCGGTGAGCTTTGCTCCAGCTGGCCAGAGCGGTGGGATGAGGAGGACCCTGGAGCAAGCGACAGGATTTCTGTGCCTTCCCACCAGCTTGGATCCATCCTACGTCACCACCAGAGGTTTGGGGTGTTTTTTTAATTCATTCCTCAGCAGTGAATTTAGCACATCAAGATTTCTTTTTCGGTCTGGAGACTTTGGGGGCTGATGGAAGGCTCAGAGTGTCCCATGAAGGGTACCTGCTGATTTCGGCATCGTGCTAGGAAAGACCTGTCGGGTGCTGGGGTGCAGCCAGACAGACTGCAATCCCTCAATGCTTTCTCAAGAGCTGGAGGACCCATCCCAGTCGAATACAGACTAATTATCAGCGTCTTTACGTGCACTCAGAATGGCTTTGACAAAGTTGGCTCAGGTATAGACCAGGGTGAAACAGTGAGGGTCCAGACATTTTTACATGGCATCCTGGGCTCTAAGTTGCTGTGATTTTACTGCTAGTGGTGTACAAATTAGCTGCATTAAGTCTAGTTCCACTCTTCCTGTGACTGCCACAATCACAATCCAGTAGCTCGAGTAGCTTTGCAATGATCCCTTTTGCTCCTTTAGGTTAGCAGTGAGATGAAATGACCACCTGCTGTAAGCAGCCTTTCTCTATGCTGTCGTGCAGCTCCACCTCATTCAAGTACATTAAGGAGGGCTGGAGAATGGCAGCTGAGTATGTAGTTTATGGGCTGGATGTTACGTACCCCCACAGCCCCATTTTTGTTTTTGCCAATTCATTTCAGAGCTATTGACTTCTGTGGGATTTAACCACAGGGTCAACACAAGAGCTGGTCGAATGAAATGTTTACATCAGTATGCTCCTTTGGAGGGCTGGGAAAGGAGATGACTTTGGTGACAGCAAGTATCATGACAGTGTTGGCAAACCCTGCCAGTCAGCAGGCAGCTTTTGGCCCCGAACGGAGCAGGGGAGTGAGTGTGACAGCAACACGTGCTTGAGTGCTCTGCACCGTTTAGTTCCAACCTGCAAACAAGCTGGTAGCTCTTGCAGACTGGTGTCCTCATTACAAGGCTCAGAAGCTGCCGGTGTACGTGTCATGTTGGTAATCCTGGGAGAGANAGGAAAGAAACATTTACATCAGTGCGCTCCTTTGGAGGGCTGGGAAAGGAGATGACTTTGGTGACAGCAAGTATCGTGACAGTGTTGGCAAACCCTGCCAGTCAGCAGGCAGCTTTTGGCCCCGAACGGAGCAGGGGAGTGAGTGTGACAGCAACATGTGCTTGAGTGCTCTGCACCGTTTAGTTACAACCTGCAAACAAGCTGGTAGCTCTTGCAGACTGGTGTCCTCATTACAAGGCTCAGAAGCTGCCGGTGTACGTGTCATGTTGGTAATCCTGGGAGAGAAATCAGAAACTCAGCTGGAGCAAAAACTGTTCTCCTCCACAAGGCTGGATCCTCCAGAGCAGGATGGAAATACACCGCCAGCGTGCTGTGATCTGACACAGCAAACAAGCACTGCCCAGGCTGGACACGAGCTGTCCTTGAAGAGGAAATCAGGATGTGAACTTGTTAATCCAGCATGTCTCAAAAGCACCGTAAAAATAGACTAGGAGATAGTTTATTTACAAGTGAGATGTTATTTTTAGCATCAGTGAGAAGGGAAGCGCAGAAGGCTGTGACACTGTTCTTCACACTTGTTCACTTACCCAGGCTTCCCCCAGAGAGACCAGCAGCCAACACAGGCTAGTAGAGAAAGTTTGCAGTAGGAGAGACAGTTTACACACTTTGCTTGTGGAAAGAAGGCCTTTTGTGGCACTCAGTGCAGCACAAAACATGTTGTTCTTCAGTACGGGGCAAGCTATCTCAGGCGAACGCTACCTATGCAACAAAGAAATGAAGAGGACCAGATGGAAAGATGAATTTCCTTTTCTAGGATCCAAGAGAGTGGGCTGATGCTGTTGCAAGCGGAGATGAAGTCTGAGTTGGAGAGCGAGGATCTGGCTGCAGGTCTAAAATTTGTTGGGTGGAGGGGGAGAGAAGCGCTGGCCCAAATATTCACAGAGAAACTGTAGGATGAAGAAGACTAAAAGGTCCTTTTAGTGCAGGTCTGGCCATCAGCACAGTAGCACCTGCTGTGTGTTTCTTAAGTCAAGATGCCTTTGCCTTAAAAAAACAGATGGAAACATCCCACCTCACATTGTGGTGAGAGGATGGTGTTCACTTATTGACCATAGTACTCCAGCTGTCAGAACATCTCTGTGCCAGCACTCAGGCTCATCCTCCCTGACCAGTTCTGTCCCTCAGGTGAGTCCCAGCTTACAGCTACACCAGCCTTTTATTTGCCTGGGATGCTCTTTTCCCCCCATCCTTGTCTCCTCCCCAGATCTTCCAACCCTGTCTGACACCCTTATCCCTCCCCACCGCTGCCTGCTCCTTGCCTCCACACCCTCCTGACATGAGTGCATCCTCAAAATCTTTCCTCAGCAGCTTCTGTATCCCACTGTGTCTGCACAGGGTCCTTCCAGTCACTCCTCCCTGGCTGAGAAGCATTCCACTCCACCCTCCCACCGACAGGCAGTATGTCCATGCTGCCCAACTGCTCGGCACTGACTCAGGCTGGTCTGCTCCCCTCCCCGTTTCCTGAGATAGCTGCATTTCAGAGGCAGCTGTATGGCTTTTTATAGATGGCATTTAATGTCACTTGATGGACCACGGCGCTATTTTTGTGCAAAGTTAGCATAGGCTTAGTATTCTGCGCGTGTGAGTGCTTCACCCAAGACTAGTTGCTGAAATATAAATACCACTCAACCAAAGTTATTTAGAACTTCAGTCAGAGCGACTTGATCTAAGACAATTATTTTCCCCGACAGAATTAATTAGACTGCATATAAAGTGAGCGAGATGTGAAAGACAGGTCTGCAGAATTACTTATTCCATTAACAGCTGGTTTGGGAAAAAAAAAAACTAAAAAAGCTCTGTCCTTGACTTGGCTTTGCCATGGCCTCATCAAGAAGAAGGGAATCAGGGTTTGCACATGGGAAGCAGCTCTGCTGGCAACTGCAGTTCACTTGATATTAGTTTGCATCAACAAGCTCCCTGCTCTCTTATATTCACGATGACAAGGGCTGGCTGTTTAAATGCTGTCACAGAATCCAGGCTTCCTCCCTGCTCAGAACAACTGTTGCTCAGACCTTCTCTGTGGAGCTAATTTATTGCCAAAGAGAGAGAAATGTAAACAGTTTGCAGCAGGTAATCGAGCAGGCGTTTCTTCACTGAGTATTGCTTGGAGAAGAGCCAGTTGGTGCCTGTACACAGAGCTGGGGGGAGCAGCTTTTCAAGCATGGGAGAAAAGTAGGGCTGACTTCAAAAGCAATAATTATTTTATGGGAATAACTCCAGCAAGGTCGGGAGAGATTGAGAGGCTCACTTTTTCAAACTCAAAACTCATCTCGAGTTTCCTTGGGACTCCTCTCTCTTCCAGAGGTCCAAAAAAAAGTGAGAGCAGCTGTGTAGCTCCAGTACTATGTGAACACTTCATGCTGGGGTGATGTACATCCCAGTATATTAGCAGAGACAAAGCCTATTTTTCTTTTAAACACCAACTGTGAGAAAAAGGTGCCACTGAGAGATGGGGCTGGGGATGGCGTGAGGGGTTCACGCCATCCGACATGATGTCCATGTGCCCATGCTGGGGCTGCTCCAGTGCAGCAGCTTTCACATAAGATCAGAGGTCTAGTCTGTGCCTGGGTTTGTAAGGACTAAGGAATCATCCCCAGCCCCAAGAGCTAACAGTTTACATTTCACAGCCAATAAACTCTGTCCCTCTGCAGTCACCATCCTCTCTGACAACATCCACCTAGGCTTTCCATGTGTAAAGCACAGTCTCTAGTGCTACAGTCAGACTGGGGGATTTTCTCCAGCAGCAACAAAGTTCCTTGCACCCTCTTCTTTTCCAAGACCAACTTCTTTCTGATCTCAGAGCCTAGGTGTCCAGCCTTGAAGGAAGGGAGACTGGGAGAACTCATCACCTTATCTCTGAGAACAGCTTCACCTTTCTTGCAGTTTCATCCCAGCTCAATTTTTCTTCCACCAGCTTTTTGGATTTAACTCCTCACAGGGAGGTTAATATGAACAAATCACAAATTTACAGAGCATCTGACGGCAGTAAAACGTACCAGACATAACCCTGCAACATCCGTGCCCAGACCCGTTCACCACACAGGGCTGCCACTGCTGCCTCTGCCAGGGACAGACAGAGCTTGGGACTCTGCTTTGGCACAGCAGAAATGAAAAGCATTGCCTCCTATTTTGTCGGGTTATTTTAAGCACCGTAGTCTTGTTTCTTAAAACACACTAATAATCGGAGTTCATTGTGCTTAGGGGAGGACAACTGGATCATAGAGTCTCCCAAAATCTCTCCCCATCCCACAGCCTGGCTTGAGAAGATCAGCAGGATATTGAGAGGAGTGACTCCGTCACCTACACCACCTCACCTGATTTCAATGAAGACGATTTTGCAGTATCCTTCCTCCTCCCACACTCACGGCTTACATCTCTCCTACAGGATTTTGTTACACCTAATCTAAGGGCACGCTGCTATATATTAAGCTAATTATTTCTCATCCTACCTGTAGGGGACAAGGAGGAAAGTAAAAAATAGTTCTCTGGCTATTCAAAGGTGATTTCCCTCAGTCACCTGCTTTCTAGACAAAACCAAAGTCCCATTTATCTCACGCTTTCTGAAACTTTTCCCTTTTTTGCTGCTTTGCCCAGATTGTCTCTGACATGATATCCAAGTCTGGACACATTGCACCAGGTGGGATCTCAGCAGCGCTGGGTAGAGTGGCATAAGTATCTCTCATACTGTCTGCCTGCTAACACCTCCTACCCAAAGATTCACCTTTTTTTATAACACCAACATATTATTGGCTTGCTCAGTTTGTGGTACACTAAAACCCCAGCTCCTGTTCTTCGGGACTGCTGTCTCAGCACTTATTGTGCAATCTGGTTTTATGCATTTGATTTCTCTGTGTAATACTTCCAACTTGTCTCAAAACAACTCCATCTCAGTGGGTCCAGATCATTTCTCCAGCTCACCGAGATCACTCTTTTTCTGACTATGTCCTCCAAACTCATTATAGCTCCTTCCCAGCTTGATGTCTGCTGCACATGAAGTATTTTCCATCATCCACCCTGATAATGAAGATAGTGAACAGAAATAGTCCCAAGGAAAAAATTTCCCTGTAGAAGCCAGCTTGAAATGCCTTCTCATTTTGACAAGAGATCATTCCAAACCAGTCAGTACATTTTTTCAACCACTTGAACATGACTTCATGGCAATTTCTTTTCTAATGAAGATTCCCACAAAAAAGCACTGAATACTTCAAACACCTCTTCATCATGTTTTATTTGTTCTCTGTGTCCATTAAATAGTGGAGTTACAACTCCCTTTGCCTTACTCCTGCTCCTCATGTATTCAGAACTGTTTACATTGCCTTGTTTTTAGTCCTTGCAAGACTCCTTTTTTTTGGATTTCAAGTAATGAAATCTCCTGATGCAGCTATATAGGGCTTACTGTAAACTCTACTGCTCGTCTGCACTGAGAAAAGCTGCTGATGTGCTTGTAATATAGCCACCAGCTCTCTGCACTTCTTCACTTAGAATTTCTTCCCGAGAGACTCTGCCTAACTGCTTCCTGAATTTGCTGAAATGCGGGGTTTTTTTAAGTCCAGGCTTTCATTCTGGCACCCTTAGACCCTGAAATAGCCAGTGATTTGTTCCCTATCCCCAGTTTCAGCAGGAGCTGAAACAGACACACAATGTCCCATTCTCATTTCATAAATTGGCCTCCTCCAGGGCTGAGATGGATGGGCAGGATAATCCGAAAACTGCTGCTCTCTTTGCTGCACTCAATCTGTAAGTAAAGGACTTTGACTTTAAGAGCTGTAAATCTAGTGGCCTTCTTGAGCACTAGAAAGAAAGGGGGAAAAAATCCTATCAACCAAATGGGTGGGGAATGGAAAGATACAAGGTCTTAATTGACATATGAGAAAGTTATGTTTTAATTTATTCTTTGAGAGATGGACAACTAGCAGCAATTCAGGATTACTGACTAACTTAGGCAGCCGTCAAAATGGACAGAACATAATTTGGTATGTCCAAAATCAGCTACCCAGGGACAGGAAGCTAGAATTAATCTAGTGGGATCAGAAATAATCCAGAGACTTTTGATGTTAAATGAGAAATATTTATTCTGACATTGAACTAAAATCAGGAATGAAAACCACAAAGCAAGTCAGGAAATTCGCTGACCAAGTCCCTACAGTTAACTTTTCGTACGAGTGTCCCGAGACGAGGGTGCATGTAGGTTTTGGTGCCTGAGAACATATCACTATCATTGGGACAGTGAGAGAAGGTTTTTGTTGGCGACTTCAGGAGCATAAGTGTTGGCTTTTTTTTAACAAATAAGGGTTAAATACTGCAAAAAGAGGTGTAGAAATATTTCAAAAACTAATTATAGTATTTTATCAACTTACAGAGAAAAAATTACATATATGACTTTCTCAGGAACACTGGCAACGAGCCACATCACAAAAATACTTCTTTGCACATACATCAAGAAGAGACAAAGTGCACTTATGATGCATATATTAATTCTTCCTAGATACCACAGCCACTGTTCAAGTGAGGATCACAAACTTGACCCTGAAAGCTGTTGAGCCAGTAACTTCAACAAACTTCAGGAAGAAATATAGATGGTCAACGATTTAACTACGTTACCTGGGAATTTTGACAATCACTTAGGCACTCGGATACCTTCATAAACCTAGACCTCTTTCTCCGTATCTCTAGACCAAGCTTTGTTCAGACAAGGGTCTAAACATCTGGCCAGAGAAGGGTCGTTCCACTTCAAGAAGGATTTCAGTAAGTGGAAATGTGGTCTCCAGATTTGGAAATTTCGGCTTCACTGGTGACAGAGCACCTTTAGCAAACCTACCAGCTGCAGCTGAGCTACAAAAAGGGTTGTCGGGGTTTTTCTAAGCAGCTTTACTAATTTGGAGCAAGGAGTAACCTGGCTTTCTGAAGGAATTGCTTTTCTGTTCTCTTCCTATCTCTTTTTCAGAGGCCAGGTTTGCAAGCAGTTTGGCTTGTTTCTCATTTTCATGCCTGGTTGCTTCTTCAGGTCCATCCCCTCCTCCAGGCTGAAAGAGGAGTATGTGGAGGACAGCATCAGGTTGATCTTTTCTGACAGCCCTTCACAGAGTAGGGCTGGGGGCTTATTGACTGCTTTCAAAGGAAAATAAAGCCCAGCCAGGCTGCCTTTCAATCAAAAGCTCTGCCTTCAAGAGGCTGCCTGCCCAAAGGATCACGTACACTGTGATCTACAGTTTTATCTAGACAACATTTGCAGTGGGTTAGTCTGAGGGCATCGATCCCCAGGAGATCAGAAGTGAATTTACAGTCGTGCACGGGCTTTCAGACTATTTACCTCACCATCTTTTTGCCACAGAGTAAGGGCGTGAATGTGGAATATGACCATAAATTAGCTGGCAGGCTTTAAGTTGACTCTTCATCTTGTTCCTGGTAGGGTGTTCATTTTCCCTTATCCACTGGGTCCCTGGGTTTGATGCTTGCTCGGCTTGAAGGGTAATTTGCATTTTGGTGTACGTTTCCAGGAAAGAATAATAGAATTTATATGTGTAAATGACTATAAAGTGCACCAGGGAAGGGAGAAATTGACCCTTACCTTTTGAAAGAGTATCCAAAAAAAAAACAGAGGAAACTTTGGACTTGAGCCAGATGATATTTCCTCATTTTGAATCTAAAATACTAAGATAATTGTATTAAAAAACAAAATTCTGGAAACAAAAAGCTTTAGCTAAGGCTGTGTTGCTAAATATTCAAAATCACCTTCTGCACAAAATCTTACCCCTCCAAAAATCCTCCAAAATTAAGATAATGTGTTCACTACAGTACTGAAAAGATTTCCATTTCAATTTACTGTCAAGGTTGAGAAGTTCTGAATAAGACTCCTGGGGAAAAGGGCAAATTTAGCATTAAAAAGATAGCACTTTACTGCCCTGCCTCAAAGTGATTTCCAAACACTGACTAATTCAGCCACAGAATGACACAGTGGCACAGGACAGCTGTCATTCCCGTTGCAATTCCCATTCCATAGTTGGGAACCTAAGGCCACAGGTGTTGAATACTTTCTTCAAAACAACAGCCAGTGACAAGGCAGGACTTGAACAGGATTCCTATACTCCAAGTATGAGCATGCTATGAAGATTCCACATAGATTATCCTGAACTTGACTAAGTGCCTCCTGTTCAGTCAGAACAATCCTAATTCTGCCTTCTGGCAATGAAAGGGTGAATAACTGTCTCAGGGGGAGGAAGAACCATTTCTTCATGACTCATATGAACCATTTGGACTCAATTGGTTTTATTTATTTTGTCGCATTAAGGGAAAAAAAGTAGTCACCCACACAAAAGCTGTAGGTGCCCAAAGAATCCATTTGACTGGCTGCAGTATCCATTGCTTCCCTTCCACTCATGGAAAAGACTCATCCTAGCTCATGAACAGAGGTTTCTGTGCAATAAACTGTGACTCCTCCTGGGTCTTTGAGCCTAGAAGTGCCAAGTGAAGGAAGACTGTGGACCCACATGCAGTTCTGTGAGGAGAAAAGGTGGTGAACAGTAGCTCTGGAAGCTGCTGGCTCAGTCCCACTTGTGTTGGACAATGTGGAGGATGCAATGACAGTCAGAGTTTGTTCAAGAATCAATTGCTGAGCTTTGAGAACAAAATCAACCTTGTTGTGGTTTGACCTGGCTGCCAGCAAACACCACACAGCCACTCATGCACCCTCCCCACTCCCAGGGATTGGGGAAAGAAGTAAAGGGTAAAGAGAAAAAAGACTCTTGGATTGAGATAAGAACAATTTCATAACTAAACTATAGTAACACTGAAAATAATAATGGTAATAATAATGATAGTAATAATATTAATATATACAAATATACAAACATACAAATGGGTCATACACAGTGGGACTGCTCACCACCCGATGACCAAGGCTCAACCCGTTCCCATCTAATGACCCCACAACAGGAAAAGTCCAAAAACCACAATCCCAGGAAAGAGATAAGAGCCCAAACATCCAAGAGAGCAAGAGCCAACCCAAGAGTGTGGGAGACGACTCAGAGAGAGAGAGAGAGAGAGAGAGAGAAAGACAGAGGGAACTTCCCGACAGACCCTCATCTATATACTGGACATGATGTTCATGGTGTTCATGATATGGAATATACCACTGGAGACACTGAGTCTCAATTCCAGCTTCTCCTGCACCTGCAGACACTGGCACAGCAGAGAAGCTGAAAAGTCTTTGACTGTCATGGCAGCAACTATAAACATCAGTGTGTTATCAGCCTTCTCCTCAGCACAAATCCAAAACATAGCCTCTGGCTAGCTTCTATGAGGAAAGTTAACTCTGTCCCAGCTGAAATCAGAACAACCTCCAGACAAGGAAAATGTGATTTCCTGCAAAACAAGACCTGACATTTTAGGTCAAGACAAAATTGTGGTACATGTGTAAGTGTGGCTTCACCACATAACTCTCTAGTTGATGTTAGCCATCTCAGTTAAATTATTATTGTGTCAAACTGACAAGGGGGAAGGCCCAAAAGATTCTGCACCAATCTTCAACAATAAAGGACACTTGTGCAAGTGACTGTCACTAGGGAACGGACTCAGTGGTAATGGGATTTCCCCAGGAACAGGGAGGAGTTTTGAATAAAAAGGTCCAGATACAATCTTGTTGTTGATGGAAATGAACCCCAAATAGTGGAGGATCTTGATCTGAGCCAAGGGAATGTCTTTACATAGCCTTACTTATGGAAAAGAAGAAAGTGGTTTTCCATCAACTCCTGGAGTTTAAGTTTGGAAGGGACTCTTCCAGCCAAACCTCCTGCACATCACAGACTGTGGATTCTGCCCTGTTCCCCTCCACTGAGCCTGACCACGTATGTCTGCCAGTGCAGGAGGTGTCCAGGTAAGGCTTCAGTTGACCCTTGACATGAAGGAACTATCTGGACAGATCAGATAAAAGGTGAATTTCTTTCTTTCCAGTTTTCTAGAAGTAAAAGGCTGGGAGAAACACTCATAGCCTAAATCAGCAGAGACTTACTAGCCCCTGAGATAAAAGTCTGCTAAGAAAATGACTATATACAAACAAGCCTGGAACGCACTGAATTGTGTTTCCACAGACATTGTCTAGTCAGGCACAGTCACCGCCACTTCCATTGTACAAACAAATGCCCAAGTTGAGCTCTTGTAGAAGTGGATGCAATTCCAATAGCTTCACTGAGATGAAACCTACCTATCCCAGACCTGGATTTGACTAAGTGCACGAAACATTGATGAGTGTCCTACAAAGAAAATGCTCAGCAGCATTAAATTGTTCTGTCAGATCTATAATGAGCACTCGATCAAAGTCGTGCATGCTTAAAAAAAATCCATTGAAAGAATGTTCCCTAACAGGTAGATAGTGCATTAATGAAAGAAAGTATTTTCTTCAAATTATGCCAGAGGAGAAATTCATTACTGGAGGAACGGGGGAAGAAAAGGATCTCCACCTTCTGCAATCTCAGAGTACTGTGCTATTTTTGCCTCTTGAAATCTAATTTCCATGAAACATTTCTGCAGAGTGCATATTTTCTGAACATGAATTCCTTAGCAGCCTTGCTAATATAAATGCCGTAATTCCAGAATAGACAGTGCCCTGCTCCAAAGGCCTTTGACAGGGAAAGGCTATATTTCAAAGGGAACCTACAGTTCATGCCATAGCATTGTAAGTAACCACTGCCCAAGTGGGAGTCAGACTCAGAAGGAGGCTTAAGATCCCTGAAGGTAGGTGGTGGGGAAGGTCTATACTATCTCCAGTGGTATAGGCTTAGTTCATGCTCAGAATATAAATACATCCCCACTTTGATTTTAATGTCTCCTGCTGATTCATGCTGATGCCAGATTCTGGCGTAACTCTGTGAACAGCATTTGCTCGTAGCTAGTTTCAGTTGGTGGAGCTCACAATTATACTGATGTAACTTGCAGAGCACTCCTAGAAGAATGTGTGTGCTTTGAGCAGTGGTTCTTCAATGCTCCCTGCTTCTTCAACTCCCCTCAAATATCCTTTTTATTTCATCTGCACCACCCTCCCAATCTCCTGCCACCCTGAAGATATCAGAAAAGCTCTTGCACTTCCCAACCAACCTCATCCTCAGAAGGACAAGTGTTTCAGATCGGCACGCCGAACCAGGGTCAGCCCCAGTGAAACACCCCCCTGCATACACTGTGAACACTATCCCTGGCAATGGGCAGCAGATATACTTCTGCCCCTGGGAAGTGGGACTCCAACTCAGCGTCTGCTCCTGAGACCACCATGACAGCATCACCCCCAGCAGAAGCTCTGTGGCTGCTTCCATGGGAGATATTGCCTCCCACCGCAGTGTGTCTGTGGAGTGGGCTGGCTCACAGACACCCTGTCTCTGCCTCAGGAGGGTTGCTGCTAGATATCTGCAGTGAAGAACAAAACTCCCAGGGGTTTTATCATTGCCAGCTGAAGGTGGAGAGAAATGCATGGCAGAACCCTGTTTCTAGAACTTCTCTTAGGTGGGGCTTGAACTCTTGATCCTGTCCCACACCATCAGCCTGTGGTGCCATTCCCTGCCTTCTGCCCTGGGAACGGAGGGGAAGCCAGCACAAGGGGACTGGTGTGTGCTTGGGAAAACATCTGCTCATCACCTCGTCATCCCTCATCATTTCAATGCAGTATTTACGCACCTACACGAGGTTTGGTGCCTGTCAGCGAGAGCCAGTCTTCTCCCCACAGCTGGAAGCCCTTCTCCTGGCATGCACAACGTGGCAAGGCTTGTGGTGGAGGTGCCAATCTCCTCAGCGGGCAAGTGAGGCAGCCCTCACTCGTGCCTCAATCTCTGAAGAGCCATTGGCCAAAGGAAGGAGGAAGGAAAGCCCTCTGCATTGCTAATGCAGGAGCAAGAAGAAAGAATTTGGTGGTCCTTGTTCTCTGAAGTTGATATTATCCCTGGCATGAGCAACCAGGCAAATTCAGGGCCCTGCAGGTTGTTTCTGTTCTTAGGGGAATCTGTGGCATTCTTCTGTGTCTTTGATGGATCCCTGATTGTCAACTAAGTTTTCGTGGACACCATAAGACTCAAAAACCAGGAGATTGTCCTCTGCCCACAGTCTTGACTAAGTAGTCCCCCACCTCTGGCATTTCTTTCAGTGCTAAGCTCCCAGCACTTTTTCAAGCAATGCTGGACATGTATGTATGGACATACACAGCAGCACGACTGTCTTCATGGGCTATAATGGGCTGAACTTTGTGAACACAGCAGTTTTCTCACTCTCCTCGAAGTACAAACCAACAACCTCTGTGCAGAACAAACTTGGAGGTAGTGTGCATGGCCATACCACAGAGCAATGCCTCTTTTCTCCTTTAGGATCAAGGGAGAAAGTCTTGCAATAAAGTGAATTACCCATCCAGATTCATCCGGCCAATGTGCCATGTCCTCAGAAGCATCCTCCCCCAGGCTGTGCCAGCAATGTCTACCTGGTTCCACATCATTCCCGTCCAGGATGAGTCACCTGGCCCTTTGTAAGCATGTTTCCACCCTGTCAACAAGCCATGGCTCAGGCTCTCGTTAGCACAGAATATTCCTGGCTTCACAAACAATCCTCGGCGTGTGACACCACTTCCTCTCTTTGAGAACAAATAACTCAGTGTGTGGGTTCCAAGTGGGACACCGGAAGGCTCTTCAGTGGCTCCGCAAAGGACAGGCCTGAGCCCGGTGGCTCTGACCCACAAGCAGGATGGCACAGTGGGTTTTGCACTTGGATGGTTGGTTTGTTCCTCTCTGGGAGGTCCCTGTGTCCACTCCAGAGACCTCTCAGGTGGCCTTAGAGGGGGGTGCTAGACCACCATGGTCTGCACACCAAAGAACAGAGGAGAAAGAAAGTGGGTGTCAGACTGAGCAGGGACATCCTTGGAGAGGACTCCAGTGGAAGGTGGATGAGGGAACCAGATGTCCCGAGGACACTGTCCTCACTCACAGGTCAGAGCCCTGGCTGAGAGCAGAGTCAAAGTGACAGCAGGGCCCCGACAAAACCTCCATGACAACATTTCTAAAGTTTTCAAATGTTATGCTTTCACAGTTTAGTTTCTTGCAAACAACCCCTTTTGGAGGCATGAATTGTGAAATGCCAGGGGAATGTTGTTGGAAAATAGGATTTCTGAATTTCAATGGACTTTCAAACCAGACTGACTTACTTTTCAAGACAGACTCACACCTCTCCTCTGCTGAAAGTTGAAATCTAGTTGTCAGCCAGGCAAGTTGGGGTGAAAATACCCTCAAACCCAGAAACCCAGCCTTTAGCCTCAAAACTACTCACAAAAGTACTTTTATTTTGCCTTTCGTTATTGTTTATCTCAGCTATTAACATTCTGCTGGGACCTCTATTAGCATATGAACTATCCATGTCCCTTCTTTTAAATATCTCTGCAGAAATAAAAGAAATACTCTTGCTCTTGGTAAATACAGCAGCGCAGGTGCTCCTTGCAGATAAGGTAAAGAAGCAACTTCAAACATTAGTAACTACTTATTAAGGCCACAGATGAATTTTTAGTAGCTGAGTACTAGAAGTAAGTGCTGGGATATTCCATATTTTTCTTTATTCGAGCACGAAAATGTGGTTTCAGAGACAGGTTAAAGGAAGGGATTTCTCTATTCTAAGAGGAGACAGTGCTGAGGTTATGTTCAGGTCTAGTGGATGTGAGCATCTGGTTTGTTTTGTGTGACAAGATCAAACACTACAAAAGGAGATGCCCATTTTGGGGCTAGCAGCTGGATTCCACCAAGGCAAGAGGCCACTAGAGAACAGTCCCATTTCTGAGAAGGTGTAAAAATTATTGCTCTGAATCACTCGACACCTCAACAGAGGCAAGGAGCTGTGGAAGTGCATGGGCCCACCACCGCCATCCGCCAAATCTCATACACCTGTCATGGAGGAGTAGCACCGAAAGCACCCTTCTCCTCCGTCCTACCTCCTCCCCAACAAATAAGACAAACCACAGCATCCTCAATCTCACCAGCAGCGCTTTGCCACGTACCATGAGCACTGCCGAGGTTTATTCCCACTCGGACAGCAAGTGCTGCAAGGGGGCAAGCCAGCCCCCAGCCCCCCACCACAGTCACACTCCCACAGCACCAGCATGGGTCTCCTCTTCCCAAATTGTTCAGCGTCCAAGTGTGACAGGCCACACACAGAGCCGGCAGCTCGCACAGACTGAACCCCTCCAGGTTTGCAGAAATGCTGCTGTTGTGGAAACCTGGCTCTCAAACCCGACGTCCCTCTTTCCCTTGTCATGGGGAAGGTGAGGGGCAGAGAGGCTCCTTAGGTGGTTTGGGGGATACAGAAATTTGGTGCAAAGACATCTGATTCGAAATGTCTACCTCAGGGTGATGGGGAAAGTTGTCCCATGAAGGATTACAGGACTGCTTCCCGGTCTGGTCCCTAAAGGCACGTGATTGGGAATTTTTAAAACTAATTAGCAGTGATTAAATGTTTCACACTTGTTGTCAGCCCCACACATTGAATTATAGTTTCCCAGATCTTTTATGTGTTGCAGTTGGATTTCTTTTTCAATATCAAAGACTGAATTCTTTTTCTTTGTAATATATTTTAAGAGAGACAAGAGATCGATAAAAACACGTAATTTAGGGATCCATAAACCCACATAATTTAGCTTCATATACCACGCTTTAATAAAACAAGGCATACCAGTCAGTTGGTTTGCAAGCAGGTATATACATCTACGTCTCTGGTTTGGTTTATCTTGGGCTTTGTGCTTTTAAGCTCTGACAGCTATTTAACGCTTTATTAGGAAAACCAAAACATAACTAAAATATTTGTAATGTGAGTCTCCTCAGCTTGAATTAAAAATAATGGCCTGATTTTTCATATGGGAAAGAAAGAAAAGGAAGTGTTAATCATTCCCCATCTCTTGCATTTTTTATGAGAACTTCTTGCACTTAAACGAACAAGCATCGTTTTTCTATAGACTTTGCTCTATAGATCCGTCTGACTGTGACAGGCAGTCAGCAACCAGCCTCGATTATAAATAACTTTGGGATACTTAACATGACCCTACTCAGAGAAGGGAAAGCTGTGAAGCAGACAGCCCCAGTGCTCTCCACGAGGATTCTCCTTCCCTGCATAAAGGACAGAGCCACCAGCTAGACAGAGAGACCCGGCTGCTCAACAGCAACAGTGTGAAGAATTGACCGGCCACACAAATCTGTCCCTCGATCGCAGCCACAGTCACACCAGGCCAGTGGACGAAGCTAGGAGAAAACTTTCCTTCTGTAAAAGTGAGTGGCAAGCTGGTGAATCACTCTGGCAGGCAGGAGTCAGCATGTCTAGGGGAAGGGAATGTCTCCTGGGGGGAATATTAATAATAAAAACCAAAGCAAGGACATTCAGGACTCAAAACGATCTTTACATTTAGTTAAAAAAATAAAATCCAAGAGTCATTCCATGCACAAATTAATATTTCAGGAACTGTAAAACAATATTCATTCTATATTTATGATACAACATTATTCATCCGCTAGGGTTTCAAAATATTTTACAGTCGCGCACTAAGAAAGCGTCTCATTTGCTGTGAAATGCAGCCACCTTGTCATGGGAGCACAGCAGCTGACAGGACTGTCTAGGGCACAAGGGAAAAAACGCTGCCATCAAGGGAATTTGACAGAGCTCAGCACTGCTGCTCCTCTTTTTTAAGGCTAGGAGGGGCCTACAGATTTGCAGGAGCTAGGCTTAGGGAGACAAGCGGAAAAATCAGGTACAGCAACCACAGTTCAATAGAAAGGGTTTATACAAGTCCTTGTTGAAACCTGACTGCTCCGATTAAAGTAAATAAGGACGTAATAACTTATGCAAAGCAGGTTTTATTGTCCTTCCTCCCAGTCAAGTCATAGCAGCAACTAGCAAGGTGTGTCAGGAGCAACTCGTGTTTGATAACCCGGGGAAAATCCACGAGAGCCGCCACCACTGCAGCAAGCAAATCACTGGGGACCCCCTCACCCCTGGGGCTCATCCCCTCACCCCTGGGGCTCATCCCTCCTTAAAAATCAGAGGAGAAGCCTCCATTTCTTCTTCTCTCTGTCCCTGGTGGCCTTCCTCAGCAGGGGAAAAGGCATGCAGAATTAACCCTTTGGTTACTGGGGACATTCAGTATTCACTCACCCATGCGTACATCCACCCATTCCATAGACTGAATTTACGTGAGCAGTTGATTTAATCAGTAACAACCCTTCAAAAGAAAAAAATGCAGAATGTAACACCTCTGCCGTCAAACTAAATAATCCCGTGTGCATAAATAATCTTGAAATATAGAACTTGTATCAGAAGCAACAGAAGCTGTGATATGGGATGTGCTTTGTTACAGTCTGATGTAGATTAAAAGTCAAATAATGCACTCTCAGAGACAGACATAGCCCCAAATCCAATTTTCCTCTCAAAATAGAAGTACAATAAATAAAACAGGCAGACAAAACCTTCTACATAACTCCAAGCAATGCCATGTGTTTGATTTTTTATGTGTTTAGGTATATACTTGTATATACACACACAGTTAAAATATGAATTTATATGTACCCAAGGATGGAGTTTGCTTTTGATCTCTCTATGAAGACTGGCTATTTCTAAAATCACCATTAGAAATCAAGAGAGAAAGGAAAAGGAAAAAAACCCCTTCCATTTTCATTTGGAAAAAACTTCTGCTTATTGATAGGGGTCCTCTTTGTTACAAAATTTGCTAGGAAAAAGAGGAAAGAAAAGGTTAGCTGCAGCTTCCCTAGTGCAAAGACAAGCAACATTTGGTGGAAACATGTTAATGGGCATCGAGGACTGTTGATTCAGAACACGGCAAAGAGCACAAAACCTCCTATAGCTCTTTGGAAAATGACAACAACCAACATGGGCCACTTGAGGGTTTTCAACTGAGGTGTGCAGTATTTTGCAGAAGTCTTTCCAACTGCGTATGGTATCTCAGACATCCCTTGTAGCTTCTTGAGAAAGACCTCGGAGCCCCCTAGGACAGCGAGTCAGGTGCGAGGTGCCAGCACTGTCTTTATAAGCAGGAGAAGGCGGCACTGTGGAAGGATTTGCCTTGACAAAGCCTCTCAGCAGGATGCTGCCAGTGCTGGGGTCAAGTAACCTGCTCTCCCAAATGCCTCCTCCTCCAGCCTAAGCACTGCCTCCCTCACACCTGAAACTGCTCCTCATTTTATGCCACTGCTTCTTCCTTTAAACCTGTACTCAGCATACACTTTCTGAAAACACATCCCCCTACACCTCTGTGTACACTAGAGTATCAATCATGGGAGCGCTGTGTAAATGCTTGCAGAGTACAGTGGAGTACTTGGTGGAAAAAATATTTAAGAGTCCAAAGGTGAGTCAGAAATGCATCAGATGAGCAATCCAGGGGAAGAGGCTAATTCAACAGAGCTTAGCTGGGACTGTGCAAGCAGCAGAGAGATTCCAGCTGTATCTGAGCTGCTGGCAGGATTATCTGTTTAGTGGTATCCTATCACTCCAGCAAATTTCCATTGGCTACTCACACCTCAAAACTTAGTATGATTTCCAGCTTTATGGGAAAATAGTAACTTTGGTGGGTGACAATTGACATGTATAGTAAAACTTGTATAAATGGGAAAAAGGCTTGAGAGTGGTCTAGCCTGTATTTTTTTTCCTGGTCCCAGAAATTCTGGTAAATAACAGACCCATGCATTTTCCAGCTCAGTGCTGTGATGCTCTCTTACCTGGATGCATGTATTTGTCATGACACATGCACATCCAGGCACTTTCTGTAAGGTGGGTCTTTCAATTCAAATATGAAAATCTTTTTAAAGCAGCCTGCTGCCACTCTATTATAATAATGTTCCCTTCTAGTGAATCTAAACCAAGGACTCTGGAGACAGTGAACACCTTAATGTTCTTGGAAAGTCATTTAACATCTGTCTTTTTCTATTTAAAGCCTGCTGATGATCCCATGGACTTTATTTTCCCAGCCATAAAATGAGCCAACAATATCTACTTATCTGTTTTATGAACAGAGATATTTTCAGTAAAGGACTTGAAGAGCGAGGTAATTAACAGAGACAACTTTTCTGTCTGCCACAGGGTTCACCATCTATGGGAGGACATGGTACAAAGATCAAGCTGAGCAGCTGAGATATCTGATAGACTGACTTACACAGACAACCAAGCCAACCGCAGGCACAGGGCTGCTGTTGAAAGGCACCATGGGTCAAGGGGACATCCGTGCACTGTGTGGGACAAAAGGATGAGGTGGGTGGGATGCGGTAGTGGGAACAGCCCCTCTCTGCAGCACCAGCACTAGGGTTTGGGAGAACCCTGGATGCAGGGCAAGGCAGGCAACAGGGAAGCAGACTAAAAGTTTGTGTTGAAGGACAAGTCGCCCCCTTTTTTCAACACTATTAAACTTACACCAACGTGAAAAATGTCTGCATCCCAGATTCCCTAGTCAAGTTGCAACACAAGCACCGTAATCTAACCACTAAGCATCTCTCTACCCGTGGCTGCTCTCAGCTGATGCCTTTTGCCAGGCAAGGATGTCTTCCTCCTGCGTCTCCCGGGTTAAAAGCAGGGAACAGATCCGTGCTGCTCCCCTGACAATCACAGAGACAATTAAGGACGCCTTTCTATGCCACCACTCAGGAAAAAATCACAAGGCCACACTTCACTCTAAGTATCTAATTGCCTTTTCCTTCTGTGGCACTTAATCATCAGTAAATACAGGAATAAAACATTAGAAAGGACAGCTCTGACATATCCAAATAGCTCCCCGTCCTGGTGTCTGGTTGGGACACCAGAACTTTTACTGGTTCACAAAACCACCAACACGGCCAACAGCCCACATCATTGCTGGGCTTACTGAAACCTCCCCCTCAAGCACACAACAAGCGCAGCTCAGATAATTCATGCCCCCACGGAGGTACCCGGTACCATCCGCTGAGCATTTATACGCTCTTCAGAGGGAGAAGGCTGCATAGGATGGGCCGAGATCACAGGAAGGTCACTGGCCAGGCCAGATGGCANAAGATCACAGGAAGGTTTGGTGGTGGACTGGTCACTGGCCAGGCCAGATGGCACCACAAGACTCATCGCAAACACAGATCCCTGCACAGACTTTCTGGATATCCAACAAATAACGACTGTGTCCCTTTAGGGTGTGTATAGTATGCGGCAGCCCAATCACAACACATGGAGCAGGAGGGGATGGTGCCATAAAACAGAAGCCATTAATGAAAATTAGCCTGAGGGGAAGCAGAAAGGGAAAGACTTTAACTCTTTCTTTTCATTCTTCTCTTTCCCTGTGTTTGGTTCCTGTCACTTTCTCTCCTTCAGCTTCTTTTACTGATTTTTTTCAATCATTGCACAATTCTTTCTCAGTCAAACATTTTCAGTGTTTTGATGGGTGCAGGCTTCTCCTTCTGCCAGGCAGGGACAGAGTGGCTCAAGGGCAGAAGCATTGCCCCTTTCAAGCTGATCACCCGTGAAGGCAGCTCCAGATGACCCGCAAGCTCTATGAACTCAGCCCCATTTGGAGTGTAATGTTCTTTTAAGGCTGCTTATGCTAATAGAATCTCAGCGTTCGCTATGAATAATCACAGATTGTATTTATAGTGACAAAACGAGAAGGCCTTTTATGCAATATTCACTCAGGTTGCCCAGGTCAATAGCAGCATAGTCACAGTGACTCATACTGTGGAATTAAATCTTTTAAACACAGCACAGTTACAGTCTGAGCCTGCCTTGCCCTCAGTAACTGCCTTGATCTCATTTTCCTCCTTCCCTCCCCAAAACATACTAGAGAATTCAAAGTATCCCATGCAATAGAGCACCTGGTTCTCCTTATCCTGTGTCAAACATGAGTCAGTCATCAAAGACAAAGAAAGGGGTGCTCACGCTGTCTTTTGGAAGAGTTTTGCCTAGTGATCTACAGGAAACAGGGGCACGTGTGCAGGATGGGGCACCCCAGAGGCTCCCAGCTGCAGTCCCAGGACACCATCCTTACAGGGTCAGATTGTTGCAAGGTCACTTGAGGACCCAGGTAGCTTAGTGATTCATGCAAGGCCATTGAGAAAACCAAATAGAAGAGCTGTGGACAGAGTTACAAAGGCCTGAGTGCAAAGCCCTGCCAGGAAATTGCCTACAAGTATTTACGGTTCAGACAACTGAAGAGAGTGATGCTCACTGAAGCCTTTTGCCCTCCCTTGACATGCAGTGAAGGACCTGCTGCCCCAGTGTAGCTTCAAAGGATATGAGCTGAAGCATCCCCCACTGGAGGTGCAAGCTGGTACCAGGGCCACCCTAAAGTGAAAGCTGGAATAAAAGCGTCACAGACACAGTACCACTTAGGCTGTGGACTTTCCCCATCTGGGACCCAAGAGCTGTGCTGTGAAAAGCTCAGGCCAGTCACCAGAGGATTTGAGCTCTGTATGGTCACAACTCCTAAAAGCAGTGGCAGTGAACTGCAGTGCACTGGTGTGTCCCCAGTCCTGGGAAGATCCATCCAGCCTTGCCCACTAGGTAGGAACAGAGAAGAACCGGAACTGTCCAAATCCACCAGAAATGGTGGGAAAGAAGGAATGTAATGGGGACGTTATTTTTTTGTGATTATAAATTACCTTCTCTATAAGCTTTCATGCAAAGAAAAACTCCCTTATTTTTTACCTTATGGGATTAACTTTGGCTCTCACTGAATACATGAACCCAAACTACAGGCCTGAAACACCTTACAAGCGAGGGTAAATTGGGAACAACCCTGCTGGAGGCTGCAGCACCGCGGCCGCTTGAAAACAATTCACATCATGTTGGGGTATTGATTGACCCCTGTGCTGCCAGCACACCGACCGCACTCTGGCAGAACCGGCACCGGTGCAGAAAGCTCAGGGACTGTGTCAGCCCTGGGAGGTCACGTTCGCTCTGCAATTGTTTTTTAAATACGCTATTCAAAAGGCTTCCTGAGACCATGCAGCATGGAAGCTGCTGCCATTTTTCACATGAACATATTTTCAGGGTGTCTTTTATTCCGCCACCTACCCACCCACCCCCTGCTCCAATAAAACTGGCCAGACTGAGAGCCACACTGAGACAAGGACTAAATTGCTTTGATTCAAGCCTTTCCCAATTGGAAAGGGCATTGTTGGAACAATGGCTATAACAAAGTGATGCTTGTTTACATGACTTTTCCATTAGCAGAGGAGAATTTGTGGGAGGTGTAAGCTTTTCCAGACATTCAATTTGAGCTGTTTAATGAAACATTTTAACTAAAGCATCAGGGTATAAAAGGGTGATTTACCACAGCTTATTGCTTAGTTAGAGGAGAACATTTAAAATCAGTGCAAGTAAGAGATCAAGTCTACAGTCTCTTTCTGCACATCCCAGTACTTAACAGCACATGCGATCCAGTGCATGGTGAGCACCGTGTTATTACCCAGTTACAGACCCAGACCACAGTCACTATTTCCAAGAGGTCCATGACAGCCCCCCTAAGTCTGCTCTGGAAAGGAAAGGTCTCACTCAGCAGTCTCTAGTTACAGAGCTGGGTCCTTCAAGGGCAGCAGTGTCTGTGTTGGTGAAGACATCATTGCTGTGTGTCACGTAGCATCTTTGGCCTGAGCAATGGAACCTCTTTTACTAAAAAAAACCCAAATGTTCAGCTAAAAACTGAGGTAATCCCTTCCCTGTCCAGCCTAGCCACTTCTCCAGCAGGGAGGTGCATTTTGGAGGAGACCAAAATGTTGTTTACCTCTGAAAAAGCAAAAACTCCCTACAGCTGCCCTAATGTGGCCAAAATGGTGTGAAAACAAAACTGTGGCATAACACTTGAACCACAGTCTGTCACCCACCATGCAGAGACTCAAAGGAATTTATTGTGCTCTCTCCTATCCAGCCAAACCTGTTTGGCTGCTGAGTAAAGACAGCTCTTTGTATTTTTGGGTGGATAGGATAGCAGGAAACAACTCTCTCCTACAGCGACACTGGTCATCACTGCTCTCATTGTATGGCCCCATTTGCTGCTGCCACAGTGGGAAGGAAGCATAAAGCTGGAGGAAGTTGTAGTTCACCATATTGATAAGCCTGTTGACAAAGCCAGCCTGCCCTAGAGGAGCCCAGGGCTAATGGAAATGGAGGTCAGAGCTGGTCAGGATGCTCCCCTAATAGTCCAAGTGTCAGAAAGCAGCAAGAGCCACTACTGCGTGAAGCATCCCTTGCTCTAAGTTGGTTATTGATCCTTCATATAGCTGCTTCCTACATAATTAAGTCTCTAGAGAGAACAGGGGAGAAAAATAACTTAGGAAATGAAAAGTATCAATAGCTGCAGCAGAGGTGCTGAAGAGTTTTATGGATTCAGGATATTAGAGCAAGCACCACAAGCTTCCCTAGTAGAGAAATGACATTCTTACACCAAAAAAAACTCACCTGGGGTTTAGATTATAGTAACTGACACTTCAAATGGAGTTAGAAAAGGGTGGAATTCATACCCCAGAGTTTAGCCTTTGGAAATATCCTTGGAAATACCAAGATCTGCTTGGATATACTGGCCTGCATTGCCAGGGAAATACTGAAACCCCACCATGTGCAGCAGCAGTGGCCCACAGCTGGCCTCGCTCTCCCAGGACAGGCATAGGTGCTGTGCTCTAGTTTCAGACCTTCTGAGCAAAAGTTCTGGAGCCTCTCTTAGTTTTTCTGTACTGTAAATCACCTTAAATAATGAACTTGCACCGCACCATCACCAGGCTGAAAAAGTTTACATTTCTACCCTAAAAAACCCTCTCTTCCACACCAGTAGGCCAGCAACGCTAATAGCTGCCATTAGCTAACGGCACTTGAAGCATCTTAATGGGTCGGCTGTGAGTTTGTGTACAACATCCATACAGGACATGAGAAAGGGAGGTCCCTATACATGAAATAATTTTTTAGAAATGTGAAAAAGAAAACAACACTGGAGGGCGGCCAAATATGAGAAATACAAGTTATGACATGACACCAATGTGGCCAATGCAGTTGTCACAATTTTGAACAACCCAGTGACCCCACAGTTCTTACATTTGACATTACAAAACAGAGAAACTCTGCCACAGGAAAAAAACTTAAATGCAGTATGATGTCCTTGGGTAAGTGTATGAATAGCTTGATTTGTCTTGATGGATGGATAGACATTGTCACAGTTCACTTCATCTGACAGGACTAAGACTCATACACGGTACAAATTGATTCAGAAAAGGGAAGACTGCCACGTGCTATTACTCCTACATTTGATCTTAATAACTATGTAGTATAAACAGATTTTGGTGCATGGCTGCTTCAAGGGAAAAAAAAAAATGAAGAGAAGCCCAGCAAGTATCAAAAACTCTCCTGGGCATGCTCCCCTTGACTTTGAAGGGTGGGAAGAATCGAGTTAAACCTTGTCCTGCTTTCCCCCCTTTTGGAGTCTCTATCTGCCCCATCATCACTGCACTTGGTGCTCCTAAAGTATTTGCTAAAGGCAACGGAAGGAAGGAACTGTGGCTTCCTGGTGTTGAATCCAAACACTCTTACAGATGTTAATGCTTCTTCTCCTGCCCTGTTTAGAGTAACAAGTCTGGTTTTGTTTATCCTGCTGTCACACAAGACAAGCAGAGATTTAGGATTCCTATGTGCTCCCACCACTTGTCACAGTTTCACTGCCTGGACGTACAGAATGGCTGTATCTCTGAGGAAAGGGAAATTAAATGAGAAGGAGTTTCACAGGAGGGTTAGTACAAAGCACTTAACCCTTCTCATGTATACAAAATTTAAGAAAAGGAAAAGAGACAGTGTTAGTACAGAGGCCCAGGTGACACCCTCTGTTCCCTCACCCACTGCACAGCACAACAGGTGCTGGACAAAACATCCTCCTGAGTCCTGTAGTCGCTGCTGGGAGATGCTCCAGCCAGCTCAGGAGAAGCGTCCACCCTGGCACACAGAGCCCTGCCCTGTGTCCAAAGAGACAGGACAGTCTTGCAGTGCAAGGTGAATCCGGCTGTNCCCAAGGAGACAGGACTCCAGCCCGAGCCCTGCCCGGCACTGGCAGTGCAAGGTGAATCCGGCTGTGTCAGTGCCTGTCCCTTCGACAGCAGTAGGGCCACCTCCCATGAGGAACGAGGGGAAAAAAAAAAAAAGATGTATTGTTTCTGTGTGATCCATCACTGAATATATTTGCTTTTTTTTCTTTTGTTCATGAATGGCTCTTATTTCTTCTTGGGTGCTTCCTGCCAATGAGAGCAGAGGAGAAGGGAAACAAGATACAATCTGGGGGTTAGCAAAAGTCACCCTTTGCAATCAGAAAACCCCTAAACATCTTCCGTTTCCTTTTTCTTCCTTTTCTAAAGCAAACAATCAAACACAATCCACCAGGGAGAGTGATTCATCATAAAATCTCTTTGTCTAATCAGCATGCCCAAGAAGATTTTTGTCTTCTTATAATTACGTGGAGCACAGAAGTTTTAAGCAATGCTTCTTTCCAGCATAAATGAACCGGGCGAGAAATCCCTCAGAGTCCCACAGCCCCTTATCTGATGGGCAGCCTCAGTCCCTGGTCACAAAAGAGAAGATAAAATTGGTTTAATTACTGGCAAGGGCAATG